>LPNX010864610.1:274642-397415 GCA_001517045.1 Pseudotsuga menziesii
TCTAATTAATAAATTGATGAATAATGGAGCAAATCCAAAATAAATAAATCAGTGGATTCTCAGTCGATTTGATTGAAATCAGTCAGATCTAAAGCAAATTGACTGGATCTAATGAATCCTTGACTGAAGGAGGTGATCAAATCAGATCCAGAGTTGATCTTGAGCATCCTTTATGGGAAATTTCTCCCTCCCTCTCTCCTCAACACGTTTTGGCTCATCTGGATGAGTTTTGGGCCGATGTGTCAGTGTATGGGTTGATGTGTTAGCCAGATCAGGCCCCTGGTTGACAAGTAGGCTCAATTCAGCCTCAGTTCTGCATTGATGAACTCCATCAGTTGATTTCACTTAATTCCATGAGGAATTGCGGCCCCCCTGGGCTGGATGGCCTACAAATTGTATAAATCCTGCTTGAGGCTCCCTCTTCCAAGCTAGTTAGAGATGGAATGAAGGGCTTGCCATTGTAAACTGTGTACTGATCTTCATTTGTTGAAATAAAGAGAAGCTTTGGAGGCTCAATTGTGGAGTACCTTTCATGTGTGGATTGTCATTGTCATGCTGCATTCGAGGTGAAACTGCTATTTTTCCAATTTGTTGCACTTAATTATTGTATGCTTGAATAGTTTCTGAAATCATAGGGATAGATCATTGTAAGTAAGCTTACTTACTTTCTATTTGATGCATATGTTTGAATGAGTTAATACCTGTATGTCAAATAAGGTTATTTGCATATTGTATCATCCCTTTCTCATATGTATCTTCAGATCTGATAGTTCTGTTTGCAAGAGTTGTGTTGTAGCTTACAGGTTTGCCGTGGCTGGAAGATCTATGGTTCAGGTTTGATTCCATTGATTTCCAGCAGAGATTGCTAAGATCGTGCCCCTCGGTGCCTCACTACCAAGTTTCCTCTACAGATTTGCTTCAACAACAAGCACCTTTCTTCCCCTTTCTTTCCTTTAAAAATTATTAAACTTTCCTCAAACTGGTTACTTAAAAGGTTTCTTATTACTCTGATCTATCTCACTAAGAAAAATACACATAGATCTAATCAGTAAGATCCCTCCCAAAGTCTAGATCTTAGTTTTGTTTTGCACCTAAAGTTCAATTTCAAGAGATCTAGCTAAAAGTACCTTATTTTCGCAAGCAATTTAGTGAAAATTCATAGCTTGCTGTTAAGGTAGTTTCATTTGCTGAACGATAAAATTCAATATTCTGAAATATCAGTGCATTTAATTGGCTACACAAACAGTAAGCCAAGATCCCAAGGAAAGCTTGCTTTCCTTGGTTCCTTTTTCGTTGTTTTAGCTAGTTCATTTTCATTACTTTTTGAGATAAAGTAGGCTGACCCAAAGGTACTCTTAAAGTGATTTTGGGCATTTGTTATTATAACATTCTCACTGTCCTTTATCAGGTCTGACAGAGAAGAACGGAAGCTGCTGTCCAAAGTGGCTTTTGGAGCGCTCAAATCTCCCCGGGGGTCTCTATTTTGTCACAAAATTCTTAAAATTTTTGTATAATTGTAAAAACTTGGTTTCGGCCTGTATAAGGACCAAGAAAGTTCTTATTGATAAGTTCTTTGATATTGTAACCACTGTAACAAAATCATTTTTGGAATAGGCTCTTTCGAGCCCTTTCCCCATCCCCCCTGGGGGGGATTCGCGTCGGTGCCCTTTTCATCGTTTTCTGCTTATTCCATTTTTACTAGAATTGATCTGATTTGTAGGGTAGTATACTTGATCTTGTTATTAATTCCATACTCCATATCTCGCATTTCAAATTAATTTTAATACTTACCCCACGATTTCCTGATTGACCCGAAAGGGGAAAGAGATTTGTGGTAGGATTAATTAAGAAATCTGAATTGTGTATCTTTTTTCTTTCTTCTACTTTTTGTTTATAAGAAACTGTAAAATTTACCCCTCCTTGATTCCCCGATTGAGATCCACTTGGATCGAAAGAGGTTCTTGGAGGGTTTTCTTTTAAACAAGAACACCTAGTTTAAAACTTATTAAAATTTACAAGACTCCAGTGTGTATGCTCTGCACTTGGCTGCGGTTCATTCGATTAGTCAAGATGTATCAAAAGCACTTGGGTGACTAGCATAATTAGGACTCACTCTCCCCAATTGACAAACCATCAGGTGAAAATCCAACACCTCGATCGAACCTCTACGGTGGAAAAATACCCAAAGGAAGCGGGAACTTACTGAAAAGTGACCTCGAGGCACCGATCTCTGTCACACCCCAATGGGTGCGTTACAGACAATAGCCCCAGAGACTCCATTTCATCCCACATATTCCTTGCGGGTAGCCGTAAAGGTTTAGTTTTGGACATACTCCAATTACTCTCGGGTATATCTGGAGTCCCCCTTTTGCCTAATTTAATCAACTCATACTTCAATTTTAACTTAAAACATACCAAGATGCAATCGCAAAACATTCACTCCAAGCAAATGCAAGCACATTGATCTTATTGATTTGACTCCATTTTAAGGCACTGGTCATTTTTGCTTCATATATATATTGTGTATCAGCTTTGTGCTTTCGTGTGTTTATTTTCATATCTCGTCATCTTTAATTGTCTATAGTTAAAATATTCAAACTCCTAAGTAACTGATTCAGTTTAACATCATCACACTAAGAAATCGTCCTTAGTAACTTAATAGGGTCTACCCCCCTTGGCTTCGTTAGGAGTTGAGCCTAAATGGAGGAGTCAAGAATAAGGTGACAGCCTTGACTCGAGACTTTCCCCCAAGG
This sequence comes from Pseudotsuga menziesii, assembly GCA_001517045.1. NCBI lineage: Eukaryota > Viridiplantae > Streptophyta > Pinopsida > Pinales > Pinaceae > Pseudotsuga > Pseudotsuga menziesii. The sequence goes on from LPNX010864610.1 coordinate 277,396, forward strand.
ACACACTGAGTGGCTTGGAGATTTCTGCCATGTGACCCAGGTGTGTGAAAGGCGGCAATAGTCCCTTCACATTAATAGAAAACTACTATAATAATTAACAATTATTATTTTATTTAATTATTATCCTATTTATGTTTGTTACATTGCCACTCCCTTAGAAATGATTTTTCCTCAAAGCCTTATAATGTTGTCACAGTGTTTTTTTTTGTGATGTCATGGCTGACGAAACATGTCGATACGAACTGCTAAGTGTAGAGCATAACTTTCAATATGTGGATGGTTCAATCCATCCCAAATTGATTTGTTGTGGACTGTTGGGAGTCCATACTGATCTGTCGGCAGGAACTTTGATCATGTTAGTACCATTATCTTTCGACATTTCCCACTTTTTAGAATATCGGTTTTTATGGTTGGGGCATCGATAGGGAATTTTCACATTGTCATTTTATTTTACGAGTGTCCTCTTTTGAGCATTGATCTAAGTTGGAAGTTGTATTTTTGTCCCTTGAGGTTTAAAGGTTTCATTATGTATATTTTCCAACCTGTTTTCTAACTGCATGTTATCATTTTGTAACTTCTTAATGAATTCTACTTGTGATTTTTTGTCATCTTCAAACTTATTAAGTCGTTCCTTAAGATCTTCCTTATGACTGCTGATGCAACTATTTTCTTTCTGCTTGTCTAGAATTTTTCCTTCAATGTCTTCTGTAGATTGTTATGTCTTTCGACTATTTCTCAACTTCTTAATTTTTGTGACTAGTGTCTTGTTATGATTTCTTAATCTGAAAATTTCTTCAGAATTGTTGGATAGTGTTTTATTACTCTTTGTGATCTCTGACTTATGTGTCTTTTTAGAGTCGTCATTTTGTTGTTGAAGAACTTTTATTTGTTGTCGATACTAGCCGACCACTGATTCTTGATCCTTTAATTTCTTTCGTATCTGCGTTAGTTCTTCATCCTTGTTGCTAACGATTTTTTTCAAGCAGATTATTTCTGCTTCATAATAATTTATTTATTTCTTTATATCTTGATTTTTTTTCTTTGATTGAATTCACGTTCGTCTTTTAATTCCTCAACTTGTGCACACAATTTTTCTATATCATTTTTCTGATCAGAATTTTTTTGTTCTTTGAACTGGTATCGTATCTCATGTAGTTTAATCATTACTTCTGATTTTGTATTCATGTCTCATAATTCTTCATTGTCTTTTCGATAGCAGTTTAACTTGGCTTCTAATTTCTCTATTTGTAGTCGCAAACTAGATTCCATGGTCTTGACTCCTTTGGTGATAGATATTCTTTCTTTGATTTCTTCCGCGATAGATAGTCCTTGACTTTTTCAATGATAGAGGGTCATTAGAGGAAATATCAACTCAAAATGGGCCTTTCAACCCTAATTCAAGCTCCATGTCATCATGTGTTAGCTAATGAAATTTCTTTAAATTTGAAATACCGTATAGGTCTTAAACAATTTTTAATATAAATGGGCCTTTCAACCCTAATTCAAATTCAATGCCATCATGTGTTAGCCAATGAAATTTCTTTAAATTTGAAATACCGTATAGGTCTTAAACAATGTTTTAATATAAATTTGGGGATAGGTATCATAAAAAAAACTACTTTTTTTGTTCGTATTTTCGACATATCTCCCTATGTTTCAACTCAAATTTCAATCGGGAGAGCTCGTTGGATGCGGAATTGAATTCCGCATCCTACGAGCTCTCCCGATAGAAATTTGAGTAAAAAACAGGGGGATATGTCGAAAATACGAACAAAAAAAATAGTTTTTTTCTTTTCTTCCTCCAAAATTAATAAATATTATTTTATTATTTTCACTATTATTTTATTATTTTCCTTAGGAGGCCCATTTTGAGTTGAAATTTCCTCTAATGCTTTGACTTTTTTTACTAGTCTTCCTTTGAGTTCACTTCTCCAACGATGGATAGTCTCTGCTAGATCTTCACTTCTTTTCTTCAATTTGTTTTCTTTGTATTTTCTTGATTTTGTCTTCTTTGATTCTTCTTATCTCTGTTTTGTTTTCAAAAATAATTATTATTTTAATAAAACAATAAATAATTTTTTTTGACTTATTTAACTGTCTTATTTTCGATTATTGAAGATCTTCCCTTTCTTCTATGACTTTGTCTTCTTTTTGGGCACAAACAAAATCTTATTTATTTTTGAGTTATTGGAAAAACAAATTATTTTTATTTTTAAATAAGAATTGTAATATTTATGATGAATAAATAATAATAATAATTATTATTATTATTAAAAGTTAATAATAATAATTAATATTAATAGTTTTGTTTATATATATATATATATCTATATATATCTATATATATATAATAATAATAATNGGAAATGTAAGTGAGGGTTGGTTGGTGAGCAGGTGGACGTGATGAGGGCGGCACGTGTAAATGTGCAGGAGGATGCATGGAAGTGGGCGCAGGTGGTTAGGAGAGGAGTTGAGGGAGTCGACTGTGGGGAAAATGGGAAGGGCAAGCAGGAGCAGGTGGAGTGCGAGATGGTGGATGGAGGAGTGTGAGACTGGTGGCTGATGGGTTGGAAGGGAAGCAACGTAGAAGAAGGTGAGGTGTGGGGCAGGCAGGGAGTGGAGATGGAATGGAGTGGGGAGGGAGGCGTAATGGAGGGCGACGTGGAAGGGAGCGTGGAGCGGGAAGTGGAGGGAGGAGGAGGATGGGAGAAGTGGGGAGTGTGGAGCAGAAGGATATGGAGGGGACTGGAAGCACGCAGGGGTGGACAGAGGTGTTGTGTATGCCAGAGAGAGTAGACAGAGGCTGGAGGGGAGGAGCATAGAGGATTTGGGTGTGGAAATTAGTGGGAATGGAAGCACAGAGGTGTAGAGGCAGGTGGAAGAGTGCGGGTTGCAGAGGAGTTGGAAGGCATGGTGGATGTTGCCGAAGGCGAAGGAAGCAACGATGGAGCAGAGTGTGCGGTGGATGAAGGAGGCACGAGGGAGAGCTGAGCACGATGGAGACATGAGCAAATATTTATGGGGAGAGGAGGATGGCCAATGGGGAATGGTGGGTGGAAGAGGCCAAGGGACTGATAATGGATTAAAAATCATGTTAAGTCAGAGAAGCTCTACAATTATGGCTAAAATCCAAAATACGAGTAAGGGACAGAATCAACGTGTTTCCGAGAATTAGAGCACTCTGATATCAAATGAAGCGAATATTTATTCATTCACACAATCAATATTACCAGAACACCTGGAATATCAGATAAGCCATTAATAGGACAAATATATATTGATAATTGGATAGATAAGAGATGATAGGGTATCACAACATAGCTCACCTTTAATATGGCTTGAGCATTCATAATGAAGGGTTATGTCCCTTCACATTAATAGTTAACTACTATAATAATTAATAATTATTATTTTATTTAATTATTATCCTATTTATGTTGGTTACAACAATGAGGTTTCCTTGATAGAAGCATGAGGTGGACAACCAGAGATATGGAATAATAATGGGATTGGGACACTAAATGGGGAATAGGGGTAGGGGAGTATGAGGGACTCAAACTTACTTTGTTTAAAGTATAATGACAGGACTGACCTGGAAGCAGATGATACTGGGTCATGGGGAGGGAATCATAGCTGTGGAACCAGGGAGATCACTACAATGGGAGATACTTGGGGAAGGAACTAGACAAGTGATATCCAGGGGATCTAAGGGAGACTCATTGTAGAGTACTTTGAACAAAAGAGACCCAATGGGGTGAATGCTGCCATAATGTGACATTATATGCAATATGGGTGGGCACCAAGAGCCACTATCTGGGCCTTCTTCATAGTTTAAGGATCTCGAAGAAGGGATAGAAGTATGCTTAGTATGATATTGTCTTGTAGATTTTTGTTGAGACCAAGATAGTAAATGCTCGATGGTGTTTTCATGTTTAGAGAGTATGAACACATGAAGAAGAATCCAATGGGTCTCTTTTTCATACAGTAGTATCTTAAGCCCCAAAAAGGATAAAAGTGTACAAAGGATAACTCTCCCAGCCGAAAGGGGAAAAGAGACTAATTTTTTGTCATTCAAATATTGATTGAAGGATCATGGAAATAGTTTTACGAGAATGAATGGAACCAAGTTTGATTGGAAATATTTTCTTTATGAGAGGGTTGGAAAAGAGCTTAAATACAACCCATAAGTGAACTTTTTCATAGAGTACGATCCCAATGTCCAAAAAAACATAAAAGGATACAAAGGGAAATGTTCCTAACTGGAAGGTGCTAGGGTGTTCCTTTTATTTAATTGGTCTACATAGTATGAAAAGGGATAAATGATACCACATAGATGCCATTTCAAATAATTTAGTGAGCATGAATGGGTGTAATCTTGCTCGACAATCTCTTCATTCTTTAAGGAGTGAAAACAGAGCTTAATAGAAAATCCATAATGATCGGTCAAGCAAGGAGGAAGTGTTCAATGTGCCAAAAGAGGTGATGTTGGGATCATAGCTGATGGGGAGAAAAATAAAGTGGAACACTGGTCACAATATCCTTGCAGTATAGTGAATGATGGTAAAATAATACACAGTTTGCAATATGGATGTTGCGGAGGGCTTGTGTACATGCCAATAAAGAAGGGGTTCTACTTTCCTGGTGGCACGTAAATCAAAGTAATTCCAGGAAATGGACCAAAAAAGGTTGGGAGAGCATGAGACATGAGTCCCATAGGTGGATAGGGCACGGAAAACTTAACCTGTTGGTGAAAACGACATGAAAAGTGGACGGTTGATGACTCTATGGCACACAAAATAAGAAGTTGACCAAATGGAGGCCTATAAACAAGGGGGGACCACATGACACATGTCATTTTCATTGCTCATTGTTAAGTTGGGTTAGAGGGCCCTGAATCAAAGTTGATAATTTCTTCCGATTGAACTGACGATTTCGTGATCCATTAGTTGTGGGTAAGAGATCTCACATAACCAATCATTTTCATTCATTCAATTGGTCCTTTTCACAATCTGGAGGCCTTGGCTGAGCCAAAAAGGGTTTCGCAGCTGAGTCATAACTTTCAAAGGAAAAGGTGCGATCCAAATTGCACATACTAGGGAGACAGGTGCAACCTATGTCGCACTAGTCAAGGTGACAGGTGTGGCCTCGGTCGCACCTGTTCGAGAGACAGGCGCAACCTACATCACACATGTCAAAGGATTTTTCGTGACCTAGGTCGCACAAAAAAGGCCCGACAGGTGTGACCACAACTGGAATGGAAAATATTTTCCGAACGTGATCTGACTGGGACTTTTTGGGTATGCAAGATGGCTCGAGTTGGATGGTGGGAAAGAGACATCAATGATCTCATAAATGAGGTGGAGGATGATGATGTAGTGCAATACATGTTGGCCCAGAGTGGGATCCTAAAGTTCTTATGTATCCCTATGATGCGTTCAAGAAAATTATTGCTTAAAAATCTAGTGAGATTCTGGGATAGAGACGTGGAGTGCCTCATTATACAGGGTGAGCAGCTGGAGATCACCTGTTGTAATATGTACTTCTTGATTGAACTCCCATTTCTGGGTGTTATTGGCGATATCTCGCTAAAACTCCCAAGAGGAGTGTCCATGTATGACTTGTGTGCCCGACCTTGCTATGCCACGATGTATGTTCATGCATCATACATACTTTTGTGTGACATCGTGTGTAATGGTAGTGATGGTGCTATGGATTCTGGGATCAAAAGGTCCACACAAGATCTCAGGAGGCCAGTTAATGATAATCAAGAGTATGTTGAGGGGAACCTACTATGGGTGTTCCCAAATGTTCCTGACAACAATTCGGCGTGGGATGAACTAGGCTATCCTAATGGATGTGTATTTCCACTTCCCATCCTTTTTGTGCCCATTCTTATTTGAGAAGTTACTGACACTATGACTGCATCTAATGGTGCATGGTGGGGGACCATGCACACCTTGTATGAGGGGGTGGTGTGAGATGATGATTTGGGAGTGAGGCGGTCTAGTAGGTCATTTCTTCACCTGAGAGCTATTTGCATAGTGGCGGCAGACTCAGATCCTCATTGAGGATTATCCATATAGAAGCATTGACTACCAATGAGATCGAGAGATTCCTCGACCTCCTGGACATGTCTGAGGACCAGATGGTATGTATACATGACTCTTTCTGGCTTCAGTCATATATTTTGGTTTATAAGCATAGGGGTAGCTATATTATACATGTGATTGATGCTAACGCCATATTGTGTGCATGTGTAGACTAGGGACATCATCCTCTAGTGGGTTATCAGTGACACAGGGGTATATTGGAGGGATTAGATCCACCTTCTCATGGGCAGAGGAGACGACATAGTGCTACTTTAGAATCCCGTGGCTGGATGTGGAGAGACTAGTGGAGGGAGTCACTAAATATGGGTGGAAGTATCTAGACGACAACTTGATCACTGCATGTTACTAGGCTCCTCCTAAGTGGATCGCTCTGATGAGGAGGATCACAATGGTTGTTGAGATTGGAAGACCAATGGAATAGGGAGATGTGTCAATGGAGGTGGAGAGCTCAGAGGATGAGGATGATACTGATGAGTAGACATAGTAAGAGGATACATACTTAAATTAGAATCATGTGGTGCTGCCCCCAATGTATTTGATCATGGGGAATTTTGTATTATATGTATTATCAGATGAGAAATCGTGTGGGGATTCTTTTTTTGTACTTGTTTGGATAGGCCAAACTGATATCGATATTATGATATGGATGCACATTAGTGCAGGATCATTGAAAAATGATTCCCTCATGGGAAATTTTGTGATCCAACAACCCTTATCTACTGTATAAGTGTCATACCAAGCAATTCAAATGGCTTCGGCATATTTGGATCAAAATATTTCCTTGATGGAGGAATATGACCCAGTTATTTGGCCCATTTTGGTTGTGAGATCTCCTAGCTCACTTGATTTCATGCACATAATTTTATCATCAAATGAAACTATCCTTGAAATCATAAACATTTGGTTGTACCCACCTAAGGAAATCTTTTGTGGGGCCACTGGAAGCATATTTCGTTTAAATCCACCCAAGTATAGGTGCATCCTTTGTATGTTCCTTGACTTATATATGGAAGCATGCATATAGGTTTAGGTTATCCCTCTCTGAAGATGCATTTGCACCTTTTTCAATCCAAAATTGGCATAGGGTCGAACTTGTTCAAAATTGGGGGGTCATCCCATCATATTTGTATTTTCCACCATTCTGACAGAAGAGCCTACCGAACATGGGACACCCTAGTCAACACCCCATTTCCATTTTGTTTCCCTTACCGAGATATTCTGATAGGCCTAGGAGCCCAATTAGTCCCATCACGACATGGAGTTTGAGACCACATACTTCTCTTCCATACAGTTCTGACCATTTCCTGATGGGATCCCTATTTCATGTTAGTTTACATAAGCATGTGTTAAAATATATGCATGAAAATTTGTGCTTACTTCTTCATTGCTTATTTCTTATGTTGTGTATATGCATTTGTAGTCACTTTTTGCTCAAAATGAATGTAAACCATTTCTTTTGTTTAAGTTGACCTATACATGTGAGAACTATTTGATTTAGGAAACGTCGTCCCAATTTTCTAGAATAAGTATGGATATTGTTAATGTATTTCCAATGCATCCTCCCAGGTCGCATTATTGGGACTATATATTCTTGATATTAGATCCTTATACATGAATCATGCCATGCTTGTTTACATAGAGACACTAACCATTATACCTCAATATCAAGTCGTCATTTCTATTTATACACAATGATTTCATTCAATTACTCTGTCTAGCCCTAAATGGTCCATTACAGTTTGGTCCATACTTGGTTTGGAGTGGTCAAACCATCTAGATGAGGAGAAATAGAGAGGCAAAGCAATCCATAGGATTCATCCAACCTACTATGCCACTTAGATTTCTCAACAATAGAATTAGGCTCATTCTCTAAAGCCATAGAAACTCTATATAGTCCCTTCCTGCACAAGAGAATGCCAATTCTGGATTTCCATCCATGATAGTTGAAGGGAGTCAGGATTATAGCTGAAGAGGAATCCATGCTAAGAAGTTGATATGCTCAAGAAGATACTCTCTGCAACCTCCACAAATAAAAAATAGGAGAAAAACTTGTAATCTTAATTCAAGCTCTTCTTTAGAGAGAGATAGAATACTGGATGCACTATGATGTAGAGAGATAATAGCTTCTCAACTCTGTAGAACATGAAAAACTCATAACTTTGATATATTGAGTAGCCTTGTGCTCTGATACCATGTAGAAATCGAGGCTCTAATACCATGTGGAAACACATGATGAAGATCTAGCTACAAGAGATTTCTCACAAGCATGCACAAGGAAAATAATGAGACTGGATACAAGAGAAGTGAATAATAGTATTTGACAATTGATCAAATGAATTGACTATTATTAAAATAGTAATACATCCTTATAAATAAAAATTGAGTTGCTAGAAGAAAAATCATGCTAGCTCATAAAGCAAACTTACTGAAATATGATAAAACTCCAATAGTGACTAAATCACTTTCCAAATAAGTCAAGGACCTCATGAATTGGCTAAAGCATGATTGAGTTTTCAAGAGTGATGGAAAAATATTCTAATCATGGAATCTGGAGAGAAATCATGGAGGATCGGTTGGAAACAAAAAATATTAGTTTCCTAGTTGGATATCTCTACCTTATCCACTGAAAAGTAGGAAGAAAGTAGTATAAAGACACAATATGCAGGAAGGCGTAGTTACTAATCTGGGAAGTAAATAAATTAGATAGGATCTATCCAAAATTGGGATAAAGGTGCTCCTGGGATATATATGGCATATATTGACCAACTGGTGCATGTGGATGTCGACTATCTAGGCCAGTGGATATGAAATTAACCAGAAATGATTAAATATGGTTATCCTAAGTATGGAGTGGGTTTATAATATTCCAACATCCCCCTTTAAGTGTGACTTTATTATGGATTTATCTGAAATAATCAGAAATATAGATGTATATAGGGCCCAACAACAAGCCTATGGTCACCCTTTACAATTATTTATGTCCAGAAAAGTGAGGAAAGAGGTAAAACCACATGGGGAAAATCCTCCCTCAAGAAAGGACAAGGAACAAAATTGAACAACATGTCTTCAACATATATTTTTCTTCTCTTGAATGAGCTGGATGAACTGCTTATTGTAGAAGAAATTAATGAAGAAGTTGTGAACTCCATGATCATGCGCTAGTATCTGCGATAAATAAGAGGAGAGACTCTTTGTATCTCATCATCTGATGAAGTAGGAGAATTATTTGAATGCTTATTTCTACTAGCATAATCTTATAGGGAAACACGATCTGAAAAGGAAAAGAGATATTTTCATATTTATTCCCAAAGAGTAGAAAAAACAATACAATTAGTTCCTTGTATAGCTGCAAAATTGTGATGTGGGCCATGCATCTTCTTTTCAAACTGTTGTAGCACCTTCCCAATTATGAAATGAGGCTGAAAGGCCTCTTAAATATCAGAAATATTATCATATATAATAGAAAATACTAAATTTTTAGTGTCTCCATGAGGATATAGGGCCATAGTAGGAAAAGGACACACAACTGGGGAAAAAATATGGATGTAAAAATATGAATGATGGATGGACTTGAGATATGAACCATAATTGTGTAGAACATATCCAAAAATGCGTAACATAAGTACAAGGATAACTAATTTTGTGGATAACCAACCAGTGAAATATAGACATGACTTGAAACCACTATATATAAGTAACTCTACATAGGAAACCAATGAGGAATCAACTAGTGAACTTGGGGTTTGTATAGTCTTAGGAGTATTCAAAGGTATGGTATATGGTATGGATGGTCTCGTAATATACATATCAGCCTAAAAAATTGATTATAAATCATAATTATAATAATTTGAATGGACTGAGGAAGATCTTCTCAAAGAAAATTCAGGATCTTGTGAAAATCCACAATCATTTGGAGATGAATCTAGTAAACTAATAGGTGGATTATTCAAGAAAGACACTGATATTTCTGATTCTGATATATCAGAAAGTGAATCTATATAATATATTTGAGTAAGTTATTTAACTATGGCACTGAAGGCATAGTTCATATTACCTTGGGACTGCGCACTATGACATTGTTCTGAGGGTTAAGCAGGCTTCTCTAGCTCATCTGGAACTTAAATGTTATGCTTCTCAAGTAGTTGATACATTATGCCCATATTCTTCTCGAAACATTTCTTCTCAGGATGAAATCCCTTTCTACAATAAGAACACTTGGATGTGCTCTGTTTCTTCTTGACCTTTTTCATTGAACCTTCATTAGTAAGCTTTGAACTTTCATCTTCATTATCTGACTTTGGTTTCTTATCTTTCATTATTTTCTTCTCTTTTGATTTTTCATTATTACTTCCTTGAACTATAAGAGCATGATCCTTTCCCTTGGAAATTCTAAGAGCACCCATATGGATCAATTTATATTGCTCCTTTGTCAGTGAATCAAATAATGTACTCAAAGAAGGAATTTTCCAATTCAAAATAAAAATCCTAGTAGCATGAAAAGTAGACATAGAAAATGAGTATTCAGGACTCAATTTTGATAGAATGGAAAGGACCAATTGATATTATTTCTCCTCAATCCCACCTTGCTTGAGAAATAGAACAAGTGACTTGAATTTGGTGAAGAATCATTCAATGGATTCGACACTACTCGGACTCAATGAGAATAATTCATTCTCCAACTGATGCACTCTTAACTCATCTTGAGCTCCAAAGAGAGACTCAAGTTTGTGTAATGACCTGCCAGGGGTCCAACAAATACATTTAAGGTCATCCATATTTTCTAGTAAATGAGTCAAATATAAGATTTTTTTTTGTTGTTGGTTAAGTGCCCTGTGACTTGTTGGACGAACATTTGGTCTGAGAAACCACAATCCAGGGGCATCCAAGCCATCAAAATTACCCAGGGATTGCACCCAGCCTGGCTGTACCAACCCTTAGAATGGTTGGATTTAAATGTCTCCTTCCAGGAGCAACGAGTTTTGATCTTGGGCCGCCAAGGAAATGAAACCCCTCTCGACCGTTTGCTCTACCAAAATTTGACCAAATATAAGAAAAGTTAAATATATATTGATGGTTCTTTTTATTTCGATCTTCTAATATCCCATAAAGACTAATTTAGATTTCATCATTGCACATGCATAAAAACCTTAATAACTACCTCGATGGTACAACTAATTTCAATAATTCTAATTTATTAGATAAAAATAATTTTAACAATAGTAGATTACCTGTTTATATTGCTAGTCGTTTCCATTTGAGGACAAGGCTAAATGTTTTTTTTCACCACTCCCCTGTAATTGTTGTCGCTAGACTTCCAATCATGTCGGATCCACCAGTTTCCTCCCTACCATACCCTAACAGGTACTCTCCTTCCCCCAATACCCTTGAGCTCGACAGGGATGACAATACCTTGATAGAAATGGAAGTACGATGCTAAGATGTTGTTGGGAGGCTCCCAACCTCACTCATGTCGTACTGAACAACAATCTTCCATAGTCAGCTCAGAGCCACCAAATTGGTTCATTCTCCAAATTATGGAAGGACCAAATAAGAATAAGATGAATCTCCTTCGTTCTTCCTTTTCTTTAGCTTTTATTAACCTTTTTCGTTAATTCCCATGAATCCCATGCACCACTTTAAGCATTAAAGGAAATTTGGGGTCTAAAATGGGCCTTATAAGAAAACATTCCAACAATAAGTTCTTGTGAGTTGGAATTCAAGAACCAATAGAATTCCAATAAAATGAATCAACCATAATGGTTGAATTGACATATTTGTCATAAAAAAACTACTTTTTTTGTTCGTATTTTTGACATATCTCCAAGTGTTTTTACTCAAATTTCGATCGGGAGAGCTTGTTGGATACAAAATTTGATTCTGCATCCAACGAGTACCCACACTACATACTTTTGACAAACCCCGCTACCCCAAAAACAAGAAATACATGAAAAAGTGTGATGATGATGTCATCATCATGTTGTTTTAGTTATTTCTTGTTTTTGGGGTAGCGGGGTCTGTCAAAAGTATGCAGTGTGGGTACTCGTTGGATGCGAAATCAAATTCTGCATCCAACGAGCTCTCTCAATCGAAATTTGAGTAAAAACACAGGGATATATGTAGAAAATACGAACACAAAAAGTAGTTTTAAATGTCTCATTGGATTTAAATGTCTCCTTCCAGGAGCAGCAAGTTTTGATCTTGGGCCGCCAAGGAAACGAAACCCCTCTTGACCGTTTGCTCTACCAAAATTTGACCAAATATAAGAAAAGTTAAATATATATTGATGGTTCTTTTTATTTCGATCTTCTAATATCCCATAAAGACTAATTTAGATTTCATCATTGCACATGCATAAAAACCCTAATATCTACCTCGATGGTACAACTAGTTTCAATAATTCTAATTCATTAGATAAAAATAATTTTAACAATACTAGATTACCTGTTTATATCGCTAGTCGTTTCCATTTGAGGACGAGGCTAAATGTTTTTTTTTTCACCACTCCACTGTAATTGTTGTTGCTAGACTTCCAATCATGTCGGATCCACCAGTTTCCTCCCTATCGTACCCTAACAAGTACTCTCCTTCCCCCAGGACCCTTGAACTCGACGGGGATGACAATACCTTGATAGAAATGGAAGTACGATGCTAAGATGTTGTTGGGAGGCTCCCATCCTCACTCACGTCATACTGAACAACAATATTCCACAGTCAGCTCAGAGCCACCAAATTGGTTCGTTCTCCAAATTATGGTAGGAACAAATAAGAAGAAGATGAAGCTCCTTCGTTCTTCCTTTTCTTTAGCTTTTATTAACCTTTTTCGTTAATTCCCATGCATCCCATGCACCACTTTAAGCATTAAACGAAATTTGGGGTCTAAAATGGGCGTTATACGAAAACATGCCAACAATAAGTTCTTGTGAGTTGGAATTCAAGAACCAATAGAATTCCAATAAAATGAATCAACCATAATGGTTGAATTGACATATTTGTCATAAAAAAACTACTTTTTTTGTTCGTATTTTCAACATATCTCCATGTGTTTTTACTCAAATTTCGGTCGGGAGAGCTCGTTGGATGCAAAATTTGATTCCGCATCCAATGAGTACCCACAATGCATACTTTTGACAAACCTCGCTACCCCAAAAACAAGAAATACATGAAAAAAAGTGATGATGATGTCATCATCACGTTGTTTCAGTTATTTCTTGTTTTTGGGGTAGCAGGGTCCGTCAAAAGTATGCAGTGTGGGTACTCGTTGGATGCAAAATCAAATTCTGTATCCAACGAGCTCTCTCAATCAAAATTTGAGTAAAAACACAGGGAGATATGTCGAAAATACGAACACAAAAACTAGTTTTTTTTCCTCCAAAATTAATAAATATTATTTTATTATTTTAACTATTATTTTATTATTTTCCTTAGGAGGCCCATTTTAGACCTCAAAATTACTCTAATGTTAACTCTTCAGTTTCCTAAGCTAATTAATTAATTTATTTTATTTACCCACCCAGTTTTCAATTATCATTAGTTCTCTGATTCTTTGCCGATTAGTTAGGTTTTTACTTTAATTCAAGTTCCTTAATTTACTCTGTTAATTGATTTCTTAATTTAGCTTTATTTCAGTTTATTTATCGTTATTTATTTATCATTTATCATTCTATTTATTTACTATTTACTTAAAGTAATTTATGATCAATCTATTAGATCCCTTAATTAAAATAGATGTTTGATTATCGTTGCATTCTTGTGGCGACTAGAATTTTCAAGGTGTTATGCTCCCAGCATGCCCTTTTGATAATTCACACAGGTGGGGATTTGGGTATGATGACTGAGGTGATGTTACCTCAGTTCACCTACCCTCGTAAGAGACAAGTGGTTCCTGGGGAACAAGGTTGAATCCTTATTGTGTGCCCCTAAGTAATAATATTTACGAGTGGCTGACTCACGGTCTACCCTCATGGCACATGCATCTGATGAACTAGAGTTTTCCTCACTCTATTCAAATTTCACCATGTCGTTCAATTTGCTAGACTTATAGGTATAATATTTTCATCCCCATCACCTTATGTGGATCGATTGGCAATCACAATCCCATCATCTGCACATAAAACATCATGTGCATCAAATCTTATAAACAAGACTTCAAACCCAATATCAATATCAACTTGAGATTATTTGTCGAAGGCTCTCAACTCATCCATAGTCTATTCACATCATTCCTCTTGTGCATCAAACATATCATAATTAAATCATATCATAAACAAGATTGATATCACTTGCCATAGTTGTCGAGTCGGCTAGAGTCTTTGCATACTGGTGTTTTCTTGTGGTTCATATACCTACTTTTCCTGTCACACTCAATAGACCATCAGAGTACAAGCTACATAAATTTTGTCAATAAAACATTATACAACTTTTAATCCTTGTTGATACTTCACATGATTCTTTATTTCAAAATCATAGTATCAGTGCATTCACAATTGGTCAAATGTTGACATTATTCTCATAGTCATAATTTACTCATCAATATGTTAGGTAATCCATCTTAGGTCACATATCATCAATAATTCATTGCTTCACACATATCTAGGTCATCTGAAATGGATGCCCTAAAAACTTTGTCCATACAAATATTTTTAGATTTCAAATAGTAATTAGTCGGGTCATTTGTCATAAAATTCCCTCAAATATTAGTTATGATAATATCAAAAGTCAAGATAAAAACAAGGTGTTACATACATCCCACTTCAGGAAACTTCATCCCAAAGTTCTAGAATAAGTATGGATATTGTTAATGTATTTCCAATGCATCCTCGTAGGTCATAGTATTGGGATTATCTATTCTTAACATTAGATCCTTATACATGAATAATGCCATGCTTGTTTACATAGATACACTAACCATGGTACATCAATATTGAGTCATCATTTCTATTTATACATAATGATTTCATTCAATTACTCTGTCTAGCCCTAAATGGGTTATTACATACTCCCCCTCTTCAGGAAACTTCTTCCCAAAGTTAAATGTGAAATTCCAATCATCCATTAAACATATGTACTCACTCAATATCATTAACTCATTTATATTTCATGTTCATGTTCATGTCATATTCTTCATGTTTACTCTCATCATCGATATGATTCCTTTGTGTTGGGTCTTAGTAATTTAGATGATCATTTTAAATTTGCTTTCCTTGTCATTTCATCACTGCCATCATGTCTAGTTCAAGGATATCAAAATTCCCATACCTCGTTTCCTAGTTGGTTAGGTTTAACTTATCCACTAAAAAGTAGGAATAAAGTAGTATAAAGACAAAATATTTAGGAAGGCACAATTACTAATATGGGCAGTCAATAAAGTAGATAAGATCTATCTGGAATTCAGATAAATGCACTCCTGGGGTATATGTGGCAAGTATTGACCAAGTGGTGAAATTGGATTCCAACTATCTAGGATAGTGGATAGGAAATTAACCAGAAATGATTAAATATTGGTATCCTAAGTATGGAGTGGGTTTATAATATTCCAAGAATGTTCAACCAACCAATAACTGAACTTAGTTTGATAACCAAGTACCAATGATACCAAGATCCTCAATTATATATAAAAACACAAAATGCAAGATACATCCTCCAATTCACCCTACAAGTAAACCACAAGTACACATAAAGAAGTATCCCCCATGTAGGAGAACTAGGAGATGATACCACATAGATGAACTCATGTGAAGAAAATTTTATTATGTCCATCAACCCAACATGAAAATAGGTTCTCGAAAGACGATCAATGCCAGGGTCCCATTGCTTGCATTGCATCCCCATAAGTAAGAATGCAACCCGACAAAACTCCTTAGGAAAATTATGCCCGGATCCCACTTCCTCAACTACAAGTATCCATGTGGTAGTGTGAAGGATGGATCTTGGAAGAACGACTATCTTCAGAAGAGAAACAAAAATGGGTGACAAAGATATTGGGATATGAATTTGAAATCATCTACAAAAAGGGGAAGCAAAATGTTGTCACAGATGCACTCTCCAAGAAATATGAGGATGTTGAAGCGTTTCTCTATACTATCTTGATCATACAACCAGATTGAATAGCCAAGGCAAGGGATGAATGGAAAAATGATGAAGAAATATGGACATTTATTTAAAAGCTACAGCAATATCCCAGTGCCTATAATACATTTATGTGTAAAGATGAATTTCTATGGTAAAAGGATCGCCTATATCTTGGTAAGAGTTCCCAACTCAAGAAAATGGTACTTTTTTAATTCCACTCCTCGTCGATAAGAAGGCACTCAAGTTTCTTAAAAACCTACCATAGGGAAAAGAAATAATTTTTGGGGGATGGCCTTAAAACCGATGTTAAAAAATTTGTGACAGAATGTTTGGTTTGTTAATGAAATAAAGTGGAAACAATTAAGACCCTAGGTCTCCTACAACCACTTTTCATTCCAAGCCAAAGGTGGATAGAGATCTCAATGTATTTTATCACAGGTTTACCAAAGTCAGAAGGAAAGAGTGTCATCATGGTGGTTGTTGATAGACTTACAAAATATGCACACTTCTGTGCACTATCTCTCCCCTTCAAATCAAGCACGGTCGCCAATTATTTTATGGAGACGGTCCAAAAAATACATGGTACTCCAAATATTATAGTAAGTGACATGGATCCCAATTTCAATGGAAACGTTTGGACTGAATTATTTTCTTGTTTGGGTACTCTACTAGATCATAGCTCATCTTATCATCCTCAATCTGATGGACAAACATATATCGTAAAAAAATTTTGGAAGGGTATCTTATGTTAAGATTTCAATGGTTATACAAGATATAAAAACATTTAGCATCATAACATCATAAACATATACAAAAATATCATTGAAAGAGAGATAAGCAAATCCACACAAAAGAACACATAGATTTATCCTCAGAAACCCTCATGGGGAAGAAAACCCAGAAAAACTTCCTCGATATATAATTCAACCAAGTAAAGTGTAATAACCAAAGAATAAGACTTATATGACCCCAAGAATAATACTAGACTGCATCCTCTCTCCCATATGGACTACTCTTTCTCTCTCTAACGCAACTGTTGAGTTATGTTTCTTGTCCAAATGAGGGAGGCGCCTCTCCAATTTATACTGATCAGCTGAGATTCCTAATAACCAAAAAAGGCTGAATTCTCCTTGTTTCAAGGCCAACTTTCCTTGGAATACTCAAAAATACATTTTAATAATACTTTTGTGGGTACAACTGACCCGACTTACAATAGAGGTTTTACCTCAAGACTTTACATGACCAATTACATCAATGACATCCCTAATCGGAGGAACAACATCTCCAAAAGGGGTGATAACAATAACAATACAAAATAGAATATCTTCCACGGTTACATTTCTTCAACACTCACTCTTAACGAGGGTATTCTATAACACAACAATACATCTGTACAACTGATTGGAAAGTCTATAAGTCATAGGAATTTTCACAACTATAAAACATTATCATTATCCATGGAATATCACCATCATAGAGCATCACATCTCAGTCATCACATTATGAACACATTCATCTAAGCATCATATATCGGCATATCATAACAAGCATCACATCTCGTCTCATCATCATAAGCATCACATCTCATCGCATCGTCACGAGCATCACATCTCGTCGCATCATCACATCTCATCACATAATCACCAGTATCACATACCATCGTATCATCACAAGTATCACATCTCATCGCATAATCATGAGTATCGTATCTCATCGCATCACGTCTCATCGCATCATCTCATCATAGGTATCTTCATCCTGAGCATCACCTACAATGTTACACAAACACAACACAACATCGCAAATTAATGTGAAATCACCCAAAACATCAAAAGATGTTGGATTGTCAGCAAATGAATGCAGGACCAAAACATCCACAAATGAATGTAGGACCACAATGTCTGCAAATGAATGGCATACCACAACGTCCACAAATGAATGTCAGACCATAATGTCTGCAAATGAATTCCAGACCAAAACATCCACAAATGAATGCCAGACCATAACATCTGCAAATGAATTCCAGACCACAACGTACTGCGCAAATGAATGTAGGACCACAACTTGTTGGGATCTTCCTAATTGAATATACGACCAACCTTCCTGGGATATTCCTTGTGAGCATGCCACCAAGCATGTTGGGATTTACCCTTAGTGATACGACTAGTCATACTGGGATCCACACTATGTGATGTCACTAACCATATTGGGATCTACCCATGAATATATGACCAGGATCTCTATAGAGTGACCAAATCACTGGGGCTCATTATTCTTTTCCTGTACATCCACAACTTGTTCCTCTATAGGAACATACTGGAGCTTCATAGCTCCTCTTTGCACCATATCTTGGACTTTATGAAACAACGGGCTCTTTGGAAATCTATTTGTCACAGTAAATATCAGTTGCATCTCTCTCGACATCAAACAATCCTGCCAATAGTTTGCAAAGCCATATTTCTTCGCTACAGGATGAGTCATGCTGTAATTTACTCATCCTCAACTTTACTGAGGGTAACATTGATTTTCTTTCTGCTAAGCCATGAGATCACACATGATCCAAAACTAAAACATCATCCTGAGGTGGTCTTTCTATCACTTCCTTTTTGCATCTACAATGAGTTCATCCTCTCCTCTTAGGTCATCGACATATACCAGTCTTATGCATTAAACCTTAAAGTAAAGGTTGAAACCCACTTTACTCTTAGTAAATCCTAACTCCATGAAGAATTTATCCATCCTATCGTACCATGTCAAACTTGAAGATATTTTGCAGTCACTCCCTCTGAAGTGGAGCATCATCCTCCCTATGCATTTTTTACTCTATGTATTGAAACATTGTGAACTGGAGTGACAGGTATCATCCTCTGCTACCGATATTCTAAGTATCCATCTCAGGTCACTAGATACCAAGATCCTCTATCTTGAAATTTGTTGAAAAATTACTCTTGCACCCATATGTGAGCTTTTTTTCCTCTATAGGCTTCCATCTTCAACCTTGTAGCAAAGGTTAAGAATGAATATTTCCTCTATAGGATTCCATCTTCAACCTTGTATGTTTGAATGAATATTTTATCCATGGATGATTTCAAATGCTTATACATTGTTGATTATATATGATAGAATAGATCTAACACCAAGATATATAGTATGCTTGTCTTGTTTATTTGTTGTTGAGGAAGTGGTTTATCAATTCAAGCTGAAGTTGGAAAGCTCAACGGGGATCTACTTCAACCGTCCGGAATAAGGTACGAGGTATGATCCTTTAGTGTTAGATATTTGATTTCTATTGCATATTGGAAAGGTTTGATTTATGGAGTCAAGCTGTCTATTGTGGTACCCCAAGCCATAGGAATTTCTCTCCGTAACAGAATTGGTGACTCCGCTAGGGAGTTCCTAGTCATTTTTCCTTTGGGGGTTTTTATCGACACAATGGGCTTGATATTCTTGACTTGCTCTTTGTTTCTCCTTGTTTCTGTGTTGCATTTTATAGTATGTTCATCCATGGACACTCCCCTTTATTGGTTTGACCCTTGGCCTGCTTTTTACCACTGCCTTCTCTGTATACACAAGTTTTTGGCCAAAAGTCGCGTACATACGCGAATTTTTGACCAAAAGTCACATATACATGCAGGTTTTTGGCCAAAATATGTGTATACACGCAGGTTTTTGGCCAAAAGTCGCATATATACACAGCTATCCTTTAAACAGTCATGTACATCCTCCCTTTTGGTGAGTTTGATATTGTGGGAAGTTATTGGGTGGGTTGTGAGTGTGGTTGGGTCTTCCTTGGGTCTGATGTTGTCTATTGGATGCTTCTTTTGTGACCAGAGACTGCTTTTTCATTGATTTTTCTTTGAAAGTAGTTTTAGTCATTTATCCTTTTTGTTTTTCCATTAGTGCATTACTCTTTTTTGTCTCGGTGTCTTGCTGGGCTTGTCTTTTATACTTGCTGCAGAGACTGAGAGTTTTAGATGAATTTTATTGCATTTTTCATTCTTTTATATTGAAAAATACAAATTAGTTGCACTCTTAGTTACATCTTAGATATGGATTTGAGGAGGTACTTGAATTAGATTACTTGGATGAGAGTTGTTATTAAGCTTTCACATAGGAAGGATTGCATTGACATTCGGAAAGAAATATATATTTATGCATCTCATGTAGTGGCATACCCTATTTTTCATTTGACAAAGATTGCACTTAGCATTGTTTGTTATGGTGTGCATATTTACTTCACTGCTGAGTCATAACTTCATTAGTCACACGATCATTTCCTTTTGAGTTATCACAGCCAATTAAAATCAACGCATAATAAAATGAACTACACTCTTTTATTTTATAGGGTGCACCAACAAGATTAGGTTTTAGGGTCTTGGAATAGTTCATTGTGAGTCAATTCTCCAAGACCACTAAACAACGACATGTATGTGTCTGTCCAGGTGAGAGTGTGAAATTCCTTGGTATAATTGGTGTTTCTCAGGATCCTCCTCTCAAAACGGAGTTAAGCATGAGGTAGTGTGAGCGGTTATTGATTGGGATGACCCCTAGTCATAACTGAGTAGCACCGGAGATATTTCCAGGATTGTATTCATATCTGGGGGCTCTTTCGAGAGTTTCGAGCTTTGCTACCTTGCCCATATGGTCAATCCCTCCCGCGACTGTCCTCCTAAGCATTGATTATATTGAGGTGACCTTAGTTGCCTTACCTAAGATATCGAGGGGGTACTTTGCAGGGGTTATTCTACAGGTGTCCCAACCAGGTTGGGGTCAGACAGTACAGTCACTTTATGCGTTAAAGCTTAGGGCCACTATAATTGGTTACGTACCTCCGCTTGTAGTGTATGGGAGTTTCGAGCCTCTCCTAGGCAAGACATACCTGCTTCATTCGAGAGCTCAAATATCCTCCCCTTGGTTTGCTTGTATTTTGGCTATAGATTTTCTTAGGAGTGTGCTCTTTGTGTGCTAGTTGGCCTTTGGGATCATGGTTACTTGAGTATATATATGCTCTCTTGAGTTTGGGTCCTTTTATTTTCAGCATGCCTGGTATCCTATCACCCATCCTTGGTTCTAGTACGGACCCTGGTGTCAGACTTGGGGGCATCACAGCCCCTTACCGTGCTCATAGATTTGGGAATGGTCATATTCCATCCTCTACTCCATATGTGGAGGATTTTTATTCCCTTCGCTCGATATTTACACCAGTGGTCACCCTCATGGGGGTGGTAGTGGATGCGTGAACATTGGGTCTACACCTTATTTTCCTTTTTATGTCCCATCATTGATCGCATTGTTTCCTTTGGGTGCAGTTGTCATGATCATTCCTCCCTATTCCCTATATTTTGGATTCTTTATTGACTATTTTGGGTTGTTTTCGACTAATATCGTTGTCATGTAGAGTCCAGTTTTTGTATACTCTCTCCAAGGTTTCGACCCATTCATTCCTATCATAGGTATTATGTCTGAACTGGCATATAGGTTAGGATTTCACATCCGCTTGCACTTATGCATTTCCTTATGATCGTTCCATATTAACCTTAGGTACGAACCCATTCCATGGTATCACGGAACCTTCATGCTGCTGTTAGAAGTGATATTATGTGAATGGTAGAGCTTTCCTATACATGGGTGTCCTAGTTAGCTCCATTTTGCATTTTGTACCCATGCGGTGAGTCCTCTCTTAGGTCCGGGAGTCTGTTGTATAGTATTGCCATGACATTTTGCAAGAGCCTCATACTCCTCTTGATCTTTTGCTGGCCTATTTCCCTCAGGACTCCGTTATGTCAAGTTGTAATTGCATTATCATGAGCTTTGCCTGCCTTATTGAGCCTTACGTCGGCTTCCCTAACATTGAGTTTCAGCCATATAGCCCGAGCTTGTCTCATGTCTAGCCATGCAGAGCCACTTTACATATCCTTTGCGGCTTGATTCCCTATTTTTACCGGGAGGGGATTTTCCCCCGAGTGTCACTATCCTACACATGTATCCTTGCATTGAGCATAGGTATGTTCCACTGCTTGAAACTAGTTTGTTTTCCCCTATGACACTTGTCTCTTCCTAGTCTATAACTATAAAGTAGTTTTATTCTTTTTCAAGCTTTTTAAATATTTGAAAAATTCCAAAAAAAAACAAAAAACCAAAAAGCCAGACAAGGAAAGATGTTATCTTTAGCAGCTGTCAAGTCGTGTTGCCTTCAAACAGAGCACTGTATATCACATCCGTTGGTTGGGTTTATAGTTTGACTTTAGGAGCTGTACTAATTTATCTGAGTTTATCTCCACTGACTAGTTAAGCTTCCAGTCCCCATGGAGCCTCTGTCGATGCCTCCTGTGTCGCAGAGATGTCCCAGTTTTATATATCGAGTCTATGCTTCCTTTATTCAGTCACCATTCGTCGTTATGCTCTTGTTCGAAGGAATTTGAAACCTGAGTCGGTCATTCCTCAGTTACCTTGACTTTGCATGTCGGCCATTCCTGGTACAGTTACTGGTTCGTGCACCTTATGATCGAGTCCTTCCACATTATACAGCTTTGCTGAGTACCTCTTGTTGGATGATGGGGGATGCCTTAATGCCCTCCTTCCAGCAGATTTCATCCCATCGACTCTAGATCATTTATTCTGAGATAGTAATCTAGAGTCATTTTTGAGTGCCTTGAGACTTGCAGTCATCAGTGGTAGGTTATCTCGCCATCGACAGTTTTTGGGAATACATCAATGTCCCCTGATCGATGGATCCTCTCAAGTGTTCGACCTCAACACATTTATTCACACTTGTTAGTTTGCACTCTAGTACCTTAATTCCCATTTTCATTATCAGTGGGTGATCTCGCGTCTGTTAATGGTATACATCAATGACCGGTAATCAGATGATGGACTACTATGTTCGACCTTGACACCTCTATTCACATAGTAGGACATGTACTCGTAGCAGTTTGTGTAGAAGACCTTCCAGATTGGTGGCATCTCTTATATGCTACCTCCTTGATCGTGCCAGTGTTCATGAGATTTCAGATCTCATGACTTGATTCCAGTATATGTCAGACATTTCCAGCTATTATGGAGATCTTGATCCATTATATATCTTCAGCTATTATGGAGATCATGGTCCTTTGTATATCTTCATCATGGAGATTCTGATCTATGTATATTGTACGTGGCGATGACCACTTATGTGATATTTTGTATCATGCCTATTCATGGCCAATGTACTCTTATGTATCTGGGACTGCTATATGTATTTGCAGTTATGTGTAGAGTTGTATCATTGGACTATGCTGATTAGGTGGTTGGTATTCCATTTGGGATCCTTCATCACTCCACTTCTAGGATGGACTTATAATGTATTTCGGCCATCGTATGACCCCTCTGACCTCACACATTATGGGGCATCTCTTATAGCTGATTTTACTACTCTGGGTGAATCACACTTGTATGGCCTTCCCCTATCCCTCTGTAGACTCCTTAGACCCCTTGGACCATTTTTTGTCCTTTGATGTTTCCTTGACCATCCCTATAAACATGTGAAAATTAATACACGCAACTTTTAAACCCCTAATCGCGTATATATGCAGGTTTGACCACTAAAACCGCGTACATTGGGATGTGTGCAAAATCCAAATCCTTTTGGAGTTTTCCTTGACTTGGATCTGACTCACTTGACTCCTGGCCTTCCATATGCCTTGAGATTGCTTGGATTCGACCTTTCATTACCCCTTTGAAAAGATATATAAGGAACTTTTTGGTACATTGAAGGCATATGAGAGAATTGAGAGCAAAGAAACTATAGTCCATTGTTGCCGGAACTTGTGCTTGAGTCTGCATCCCTTTGTCCCTTGGAGCACTTTTGTGTTCTTCCCAAGCTTTCCTTTTGCTTGTGATCTTGCTATCGAGAGATGGATGATTGAGGTGGTGGAGGCCCAAGTGGGGGATTCAGTTTCTCCGATTCGCAGACGTGCCGACAGAGGTTGTATCCATTGTAATATCTGATTTTATATTAATAGAAATATCTTTTCTTGTCCAATAATGTATGTTTCAATGAATATTTTATCCATGGATGATTTCAAATGCTTATACATTGTTGATTATATATGCTAGAATAGATCTAACACCAAGATATATAGTATTCTTGTCTTGTTTACTTGTTGTTGAGGAAGTGATTTATCAATTCAATATGAAGTTGAAAAGCTCAATGGGGATCTAATTCAACTGTCCAGAATAAGGTACGAGGTCTGATCCTTTAGTGTTAGATATTTGATTTCTATTGCATATTGGAAAGGATTGATTTCTGGATTCAAGCTGTCTGTTGTGGTACCCCAAGCCATATTGAAAAATATATTTCTAACTCCCCTATATATTATATCCCTAGGACGAAACACCCAGCCCATGTTATTTTACCCACCAGGGGAACCATTTCTAGTATGGGGAAAAATATGGACGTAGGGAAACCAGTAGTTAGTACTCCTCCCACGAATACCAATGTATTTATCCCATCTTCCATCTCGAGACAGCCTTTATGGGTCCAACCTGTCGTTAGTCAATCATCATGGATTTATACCTACCCAGGGAACCGACCACCTGTCATCCATCAAGGTTATTAACCTGCACCATCAGGGGTTGTTTATCCTGGAATGCCATACCTTGGAAATACGTATAACCCATGGGGGAAACCTAATTGGTCAAATGTCTCTGTAACTGGGGGACCATTTGTAAACACTGCTGGAAGTTATGGAGATCCACCTGGAGGACCACCTTTTGGAGGTCCACCACCCGGAGTTCCACCTTTTGGAGGTCCATCACCTAGAGGACCACCCTCCAGAGTTCCACCACTTGGAGGTCCACCATATGGATGCCCACCGTCTGGAGGTCCACCACCCAGAGGACCCCCTCCCCTTGGAGGTCCACCTAGTAGACTCTCAGGTGGATCATTCATGAACCGACCACCTAACTAATCGGTTATGGGAACATCAATGACACTCATTTATCAATCGGCTTATGACCCTGCTGGTCCATAGATTCGTTATCAATATTACCAGTAACCCCAACCTAATCAACAGTTACCGTTTCTGGATACTTTATATCTTCCATATCTATCTATATTGATTAACGACCCCATACATCATGATCCTTCATGGCCAGTTATCCCTATCAAGTCACCCTCTCATATACCAAAATACGATGGAAACCCTGATGGGTACCCCAAAAACCACATGGTGGCTTATCATTTGTGGTGCTCATCTAATTCTTTGGTGGATGGTTCAATCCATCTATGTTTGTTTTAGAGAACCCTCACCGGGGTGGCTACAAAATGGTACATTGAACTACTTCATCATTCCTTTTGGGATTTCAATACCTTAGAATTTTCCTTTTTGACACATTTCTAGTTACCAATCTAATATGCAACAGGAACAGACCTTTTGACCTCACTTTTCCATACCACTTCTACTCATATATATGATCATATACATCAGTGGAGACGATGACATGGGTTGATAAAAGCTCCCATTCCCAATCAGTTTTTCATCAATTGGTTTACTAAATATTTTCTTCCCCCCAGTTGTAGAGATGTTTCCATGGGAGGCACTATTATCAAAGAGAAAGCTATCAACCATGCGTAGTACCTGGACTTGGTCTATCCCCAGTCAGGCACTTTGTATGACTTAATTCCCCACGCTCCTCACCCTACTTCAGATCCTTCAAGCGCTTCAATGAAGCCACCTGCCGATGGTGTTCTTGGTTCTTTTCAAACACAATCGACGATCAAAGCCTCAAAAAATCAAAACCAACCGGTTGCGTCTTTTGTTCATACTGTTTCAACCCCCAAAATTGCTTCCCCTCCTGTTGTTTTGACCGAAGTGAATGCGGTTCAATCCTCAGAATATTAGGAATCATGTTCTCAATACTGTTCTCCGTCCACCATAGAGTAAGGTTCAAAAATATGTATTCAACCCTAACACACATGCATCCCAGTACTACAACGTAGTTGAATATTTGGCTCAAGCACCGTGTTCCATGTCTACTCTCAAAGTACTCCAAACCTGACCCACACAGAGAAAGAACATGTTTTCCATCCTTAGAGATATAGATCCTGATAATAGTAATATCATCACTTTCAAACTGGATGATTACAATTCTTGTCTCTCCCATCAATTAGCATTCCAATTATTCACGAAAGTTACTGGGAAAATGATCTGTCGTACCGTACTAGACGAGGGTGCCTCGACTTCGGTCATGTCTTTATCCTGTTGGAGAGCTATCAACTCTCCTAAGATTAATCACTCTCCTACAACATTAACGGCCTTTGATGGTCGTGGTTTTCAACCTTATGGGATACTTCCCTCCCTCCAAGTTGAACGTGCAGGAAAATCAATGTCCATTCAGATTGAAGTGGTCAACACTCCTCTTGATTACAATCTTCTTCTAGGTCGAAATTGGTTCTACACAATGCAAGTCATTGCTTCATCAGTATTTTGGGTAGTACAATTCCCATTTCGAGGTAAGATTGTCACCATTGACCAGCTATATTTCTATTCACCGGACACAAATTCCAACTCTACAAACAATGTTCCACTCTTGGCTTCTTCAACTCCACAATATCAGAACATAGGAGTTGGCCTATTGAAAGACTCTTCACTCATGGGATTTTTTATTTTGAATACCCCACCTCCTTCGTTGCAGACTGCATACGTGAACATGATCTTCGCTTCAAGCCATGATTCCCTAGATAAAAGGAAATCACTTGTTGATCTGACATTGTTAAGTCTTTTCAAAGAAATGTATCAGGTATGATCCAATCCACTAGTAACCCCCCCATCAATGACCAAGCCTTTTGGTGGCTTCAGACATGTATCACTTACCATATTTGTTAGAGAAACCCCCCCCCCGCGTATATAGATTCTCTTTTGCATACACTCCCATATGATGAGTCCATCATGGAAGTTATGTCTTTAGACGATATGCCTTGGAAAGATCATCATCATCGATCCTCTTTCCTTCTCAATTTCCATATGGTAGAGGACCTTTTTGTAACAACGGTCTCATTTGATATTGTAACTAATCCTCAGCCACCGGTACTCATCCATGATGTTGAGTCGGACGGTAATCTAAGTAATATTACCAAAACTATCCCTATTGATATATTGGTGAAGCCTGGAATCATAAAGAACATCAATATAGGCCATGATTCTTCCCCTTCAGAGCTAGAGTCTTATATGGCCCTTTTTAAATAATTTGGAGATATTTTCGCTTGGACATATGAAGAAATTATATGGATAGATCCTTCCATCGTCGTTCATGAGATCATGACTTACCCATATGCCAATCCATTCCTTTAGAAACTTTGACAAATGCATTCGAGGAAAGCAACAACCATTAAGGAAGAAATTGAAAAACTTCTTAAGGTTGGGTTTATCTACCCCATACTTTTAACTGAATGGGTGTCTAACATTGTCCTTGTGAACAAAACATAGGGAACCATTAGGGTTTGTATCTATTTTCAGGATCTTGATCGTTCTTGTCTTAAGGAGAATTTCCCCACACCGTACGTTGATCAAATCATCGATAACTGTGACAGAAGCATCATCTTTTCATTCATGGATGGCTTTTCTGGCTACAATGACATAAAGATACTCCCATCTAATCAACACAAAACGAATTTTATATGCCCATGGGGGACATTTTCCTACAAAATGTTACCTTTTGGTTTGAAGAACGTTGGCACTACCTTTCAACACGCCATGTCTTATGCTTTCCATGACATAAAACACATTGTGGAATGGTACCTTGATGAATTTCCTGCTCATTCACAGCAGTGGGATTGCCACGTTGATAATTTGAGAGCCATTTTTCTCAGATGTCGCCACTATAACATACGGTTGAATCCACACAAGTGTGTTTTCTGTGTCGATATTAGTCATCTACTTGGTTTCATTGTGTCCATGGATGGAATCCACATAGACCCTCTGAAAATCAAAGCCATCTTGGTCTTTCCCTCCCTTACAAATGTTACAGAACTCCAAACGTTGCAAGGGAAAGAAAACTTTTTACTTCGGTTCGCCTGTAACTATGTTGAGAAAACCCACGGTTTCATGTGTTTACTAAAGAAGGATACCCCCTTCATTTGGGATGACCTGGTGTAGCATGCATTCAATACTCTCAAACATGCCATCACACATGCACCCATCTTGCAACCACCCGATTATACTAAGGACTACTCCGTGTATGTGGTTGTATCCCTATCCACCATCGGTGTAATTTTGGTTCAAACAGATGAGCACAATCATGAACATGTGATATATTACCTGAGTAAGAAAGAGTCTTATGGACTCTAAAACCCAGTACTCACATGTGGAGAAATTAGCTCTGGCCATGGTCATCATGGTCTAGAAGTTTCCTCACTACATATTTCTCTAAACGACCACAGTATATGAAGATTATAACCCCATGTATTACATACTGACTCAGCAGGTGCTTGGGGGAAAATACTCTCGCTGGTTTGTCGTACTCCAGGAATTTGAGTTTAAATTTACAAAATCCAGTTCTAAGAAGTCTCTTGTCTTCACAGAGCTTATGTGTGATCTTCCTCATATTACTGAGGAAACAGATCCCATTGACTCACTTCCCGATGAATCCTTGTTCCTCATTAGTACATCTAACCCATGGTATGGAGATTTCTTTCTCTATCTCCATACATGGTGTTTTCATCCCAATGTAACTCGAGACGAACATCATCGTATTTGTCATCACGCTAAATAGTACCTTATCATTAGTGATACATTGTATCGTCATGGCATTGATGTGATTTTTTGATGTTGCTTAACTCATGATGAGGCTGAAGTGGTATCGAATGACTGTCACTCTAGAGCCTGTGGCGGTCATCTTTCTGGAATGGCTACTTCCCATAAAATATTGCACGTTCGGTACTTTTGGCACTCAATCTTTGAATATTGCATGGAGGCCATCAAAAAATGCCTGCCTTGTCAAATCTTTACATCAGAAAAGCACACACATCCTGCTCTGTTACATCCTGTCATAGCAGTTGTCCCATTCGACAAATGGGGCATTGACTTCATGCACTGTAAACCTACCTTAGCTGGGGGGCATGACTACATCATTGTGGCCATGGACTATTTCACTAAATGGGCTGAGGATATTCCTACATACGCTGAAGATGGAAAAGAAACTGCTCTATTTCTATTCAACCATATTATTGGTAGATTCGGAGTTCCTCGGGTCATTGTTTCCAATCATGGTTCACACTTTTAGAATAAGATGATGTCAGAATTAAGTGCTAAGCTTGGTTTTTGCCATGAAAAATTCCACACCCTACTACCTGTAGGCCAATGGCCAGGTTGAATCCATTAATAAGGTGTTAAAAACTATGCTTCAACAGATGGTAGGACATGACAAATCGAGTTGGAATTTACAACTATTCTCTGCATTATGGGCCTACAGGACCACCGTCAAGACATCCACTAGATTTGCATTGTTTCAATTAGTGTATGGGATAGAGGCCACTCTCCCCATAGAGTGTGAAATCCCTTCTTTGAAGCTCATTGTAGAACTATTACCCAACAGCACTACTGAAGAAGAACAGTTCTTATATTTAAATAAGCTTGATGAGAATTTCCACGATGCTACCTTAGCAAATGAGGTGCATAAACGACGGATTAAATCACAATATGAAAAATATGTTCAACCTCTCTCTTTCAATGAAGGTGACCTGGTCTTGACTTACGACCAGAAACACGATAAGTTGGGAGCTGGAAAGTTGTAATTTATGTGGTATGGGCCTTACGTCGTTAGCCATTTCTTAGAGAAATGGGCTTATGAGTTGATAGATTACGATTGGATACCCCTGGGAGAGCCTTGTAATGGGATCTACCTTAAAAAATACTATGCCTAGGTCATCTAGAATAACATTTCTGTATATAGTGTTTATAGAGTGCTGTGTGTATTTTGAAATGTGGATTTAGTGTGAATGTAGGATGTGTCTCTCACAAACTTGATTATGTAGTCGTATGTTTAAAATGAACAGATGACCACCTATGTCGGTTTTGTGGATGGTGTTAATCGATACACTTTGAATATCGCATCAGCAGGCTGGGTACATTACTATCCTACTGGTGATCTAGTGAGTTTAGGAGGAACTTGTTTAGGTCTAGCAACAAACAATCTTGCAAAATATCATGCAATGATTGGTTTATTGATTGAAGCTCTAGCTAATGATGTGAGTAAGATTAGGGTTTACCTAGACTCTGAGTCAGTTAAACCGAGTCTACTCTGTCTAGAATCCCTTACTTCTTCGTATGTTCCGAATGGTTAGGTTATTGGAAAGGAATTTTGAACAGGTTTTCTATCAGCATATTCTAAGACGCTTAAATTCTGTATTGGATTTGTTGGCAAATTTGTTCTTGGATTGGTATCTTACTCATACTTAGAGTTCATTTTAAAAAAATTGATTTTTTTCATTAAATAACATAAGTAAATAAGTAGACATTCATTCATGTAACACATTGCACACACATATGTAAATAAAAGAGTTTTTATATATATAAAATGGTGCTGAGATACAAAACTGAAGCCATAAGTTTTTAGGTCACTCGAAGTATGGACCTATCAAAGTTTCTAGTACATAAATAGGGGAAAAACTAAAGCTTCAAATATTTCAGTATAGATATGATACAAAAATGGGAATGTTTCTCTAGGATAATCCTTGTTCTCATGATAATGAATCATGGCATGGGCCACTCAGTGGAGTAGCCTCCCGAAACATCCAGATACCCCTATAGTGCGGTGCTGGTAGCGCCTGGGAAGATCATCGATCAAGATGTTAGGTATCCCATGGTCAACCGTTGAAGGTTCTCCTTGATCTCTTTGAGATCCTCCTAGGCCTCCACATTCTTGACGACCATGTCTCTCACTACCCCTTGCCTCTGTATAGGAGAGGTTACCGCCAGACGGGAAGGTCCTATATCTGCATAAACATTTTTGTATGTCTAAGTATCATCTATAACAATAAAAAAATGAAATGTGAAATACAATAAAATCATGAATAATGATATGCTTCCACAATACTCGTCGATGAGATCATCCACGGACATCTCACCACCCCTTGAACCTGTGAGTACCATTGGGATCCCTCTCCAAGACAACCTAGTCAAGAAATAGATGTCTTCCACATCTATGGTCAGTGCATGGGTGCCAACCTGAAAGTGTTGTTGGTCTGGGTCCCACATGCGGATCAAATATTCCAGAAGATGCACATATGCTCTCATCCCAGGGACCCTGAAATACTTTAAGTGTCTTCATTCTCAGAGAGCCCTTACAATCATTGGATCATTAGCTTCCTAAAGGTCATCAAGCTCATTTTCTCTCTCTTTCCATATCACCATTTTAAAAGTTGATCTCCTGCCAAAAAAAAATGGGATACCCATTAGATGCATGATAGACTCCATAACAAAGAGAGAAAACGCAAATTATTGATTAATTTTTGAGTTTTTTTAGTGCCCTATCCATTGACGCTATTCCCCTAATGGAACAGAGCGACAATGTGTTGTTGACAAAACATATCCCATTTTATCAAGTAAAATGGGAGTCCCATTATCTCATCATTGAGGTAATATTCATGATTATTGTCTAACTTATGGGGTATCATTCATAGTTTGCTTCATCCTTTTGACTTTTCATCTCTGATCTCAATAAAATTTTCCTTGAAAAACTTTTTTTTTTGGTTTTGGGACTTGGGGAAAATCTACTTTTTCTTTTGAATTTTCTATATCCGCAACACGGATAACGTAAGTCCTTTTTATGGAGGTTTTGAAAATGGTTTTTTTTCGCAACCTACAACCCGTAATGCAGATTTTGGTCATGAAACTTCTTTTATTTGTCATTTTTACCTTTATACAACCCACAATGCAAATTGCGGTTGTCGAAAAACTCTTCCACAATAAAATTTTGATTTATCGGTCCCGCAATTCCGCAACCTGCAATGCGGATTGCGAAAATTGGAAGCCCAAAATAAAATAAAATGTAAAATCACACTTCCGCAATTCCATAACCTGCAATTTGAATTGCGGATTGCGGATTGCGGAAGCAATAAATTAATTTCTATTTACAAACTTTCACCCCGCACTCTGCAACCCGCAATGCGGATTACGGAAATAAAAAAATCAAAATTTGTCAAAATTACTTCTCCGCAATTTTCCTTCAGGTGTTAATCTTGAGCATTGATCTGTTTAAAATATACGATCTTAATTCATTGCGCCATTGTATTCATTTATTTAAATATTTTGATTTCTCATTGTTTTTCTATCATTTCCAAGTTACAAATTTTCACCTCGACGCAAGATTTTACTGTGAATTTTCCCTAGGTCTACAGATTTTGTTTTCTCTCAAGCGATTTGCTGTTAAGTTATTCGAATTTATTACTCGCCAATTGGTCTAATTTTAGTAGTTTTTTTTTGGGTTAAAATTGATTCTTTTTCTTTACCTCCTACCCTGCAAACCATGTAGAGAAACACCAGACCCAAAACTGCTCTTAACAAGAAAAAGAACAAAGACCCCAAATCTGGAATCTTCTTAGACGCTAGTGGAAGTGTATCCAAAACTTACCATTTAGACTAGTCTAGGATTTATTCCATTTTTTACAATGATGACTTTTCAGGAATCTAGCATGACCAGTTTGCCTTCATTAACATCAGTAAATCCCAACTCCATGCTATAACATCCAGGCCTACCTTTATGTCTTACACAGACCCAATGAAGTGGATAATCGACCATGATAACCCTTAGGACCACTCGTTTAATGACCAGGAACAGACCCAGTGGGCCTCTTTTCATCCAGAGGTGTTTGCAAGAGCCTATTCCGTAAACCTGCCTCAACAATTGCTCAACAAGAAATTCATGGAGACTTCTACCTCGCAATACAACTTTTAGGAAATGATTAAGTCCTAGATGGACAACCCTGCTCAATTCCTTCCTAAACCTGATAAACTATATCCTATTTCCTGGTTTAGGAAACCTTTCTCCCTGTTAGCAGCAATGTTATGTAGGTTGTATGGGTTTCCGAATTGCATAGTGTTTAAAGCGGAATGGGAAGCCCTCACGCATCATATTATCACAACAGTGGAGTCTTTCAATTGGGCTTAGATTCTTCTAGATGTATTGAAGGAATCTATTGAAGAGTAGAAAAAAACTATAGCATCTAGAAAACTCGCTTTCTATTTGTTAGCTTACGTAATCGACCTCAATTTAACCTCTTAGGAGAGTTGAAAAACCTCTATGTCAAAATTCCATTGTTGCAGGCCCTTCATGATGTGCCTATCTATGACAGAACTGTTCGGGATCTGTGTACAAGAAAACCAGGAAGAAAACCCAGGGATCCTCCCACTGTCCATATTATAGGGAAATTATCTGAATTACTAATGGGAAAAACCCTCCTGGCCAAATACGATGATCCTGGGAATCCCACTGTCACTGTGCAGATTGGGAGCACGCAGATACCAAGCGTACTAGTAGATTTAGGAATAGCTATTAACGTCATGACCATCGAAACCGTAAGAAAACTCGGGCTCACTAATCTGAGGCCAACTCCTACGGTTCCAGAACTTGCAGATAGGTCCACCATCAAACCCGAGGGAATCTTGGATGACCTCGTTGTCTCAGTTGATTCGTGGGAATATCCGGCTGACTTCTTGGTTTTACAACCCAAGTCATAGCTAGGAGGACACTCGTTGATCTTGGGAAGGCCCTGGTTAGCTATAATTGATGCTTGCATTAGTTGTCGGTCTTGGATCTATGACCATATCAGATGGAACCGAGATAAAGAACCTTACCCTCTATCCTCTAGCTTGACCAAATCTAGAAGCTGAAACTCCATTATGGATGGAGCTAGAGGAAGAGGAGGGTGTTCAGCCATTGTTAACAATAGGGAAGGCCTTGAATTTCAAAGATGAAACAGAAGATGATGCCATCAATAATTTCATCAGTTAACCCACTTCTGTCAATAAACAAATTTATCAGATCCTGAATAGTACTTTAGGTGAAGAAGAACAAGAAAATATCACAAAGGAGACATTAGTCAGTGATACTCACATAGTTTCAATGTTGAAAAGTTCGAAAAGTGTTCCAGTCGAGATAGAGCTCGGACAAACCCTGAATACCAACCCCAACCTTGCTTTGGATGAACAGGAATGCCTAATCACTCTCTTAAAAGACATAAGGGGGAATTCACCTGGGAGTACATAGACATGAAGGGTATCCCTTCTAATCTGTGCACCCACCACATTTATATCAAAAGTGACTACCGGCCTGTGTGCCAGCCTCAACAAAGATTGAACCCCAATCTTAGTGACATAGTCAAGGAAGAAATTCAAAAACTCTTGGAAGTTGGGTTTATATGCCCCATCTCAGAAAGCGAGTGGGTGTCTCCCCTCATTATAGTACCCAAGAATAATGGTAAATGAAGAGTCTATGTGGATTATAGAGAGTAGAACAAGGCAACATAGAAAGATCACTTTCCCCTGCCTTTCATCGACTAGGTACTTGACACCTTATCTGGGAAGAAGTTCTTCTCCTTTCTGGATGGGTTTAGCGGGTATAATCAAATCCATATTGCTCTTGAAGGCCAGGATAAAACCACCTTCACCTGTCCCTGGGGTACCTTTGTATACAAGGTGCCCCCCTTCGGCTTATGCAATGCACCAGCCACATTTCAGAGAGCTCTGATTGGCATCTTTTCGAAAATGGTTAATGATAGTATGGAGATTTTCATGGACGATTTTACCCCTTATGGAAGGGACTTTGAAGAGGCATTGAAAAACTTGGAAAGGGTTTTAACACGCTGTGAGCAGACCCATCTATCTTTGAGCACTGAAAAGTGCCATATGACGATGATTGAAGGAGTAGTGCTGGGGCACTTTATATCTATGGATGGTATCCAGGTAGATCCATCCAAAATTAGGGTGATTGAAAACATACCCACTCATGGAACTCAGAAAAAGGTATGTATCTTTTTAGGGCATGTTGGGTATTATAGAATATTTATAGAAAAAATTTCCAAACTAGCTTCTCCTTTATTTACCTTATTGATGAAGGATGTACAGTTCGCTTGGAATGATGCATGTTAGACAGCATTCACTGAGCTCAAGAATAGGTTGTCTACAGCTCCTATCTTAAGGGGGCCCAATTGGGATCTTCCTTTCCACATTTCTTCAGATGCCTCTAACACTACCATTGGAGTAGTATTAGGTCAGTAGGATGGTCAAGCACCTTATGCAATTTATTACATCAGTAAGAACTTGACCCCTATTGAACTCAATTATACCGTTATAGAGAAGGAATTCTCAGCCATTGTCTACTCCATTAACAAATTCAGACACTACATCACTGGGTATTCCACCTTTGTACACACTGACCACTCAGCGATCAAGTACCTAATGAACAAACCAGTTACTAATGCTAGGATAACTAGGTGGATGTTACTATTACAGGAGTTCAATATTACCATTATTGACAGGCCCGGAAAAGAAAATGTTGTTGCTGATTATTTATCTCATTTTACTAACAGTGATAATAACCTACCAGTTGAGGATTCTTTCTCAGATGAACACTTGTTTGCAGTTTTAGCTCATTCCCCTTGGTATGCAGATGTTTCTAACAACTTGGTTGTAGGGAAGCTTCTAGCACACTTGTCCAAAAGAGAGAGAAGGAATATTATTCAACAAAGTGCCAGGTATTGTTGGATAGATGGACATATTTTCTACACAGGTCTCGATCTTGAGATCCGGAGATGTGTAAGGGAGGATGAAGTCTTCCATATCTTGAAGGCCTGTCATGATGAGCCATGTGGAGGACATTTTGCAGACAGGGGAACAGGTCATAAGGTGCTAAGAATGGGTTATTATTGGCCTACAATTTTCAAGGATGCCAAGAAATATGTCCAATCTTGTGACAACATTTAAGGAATGGGCCAGCCTAATAGATTGGATGAAATGCCTCTTTTACCATAGTTGGTGGTGGAAACTTTTGACAGATGGGCCTTAGATTTCACTGGGCCTATCAATCCTCATTCAAAATAGAAATATTACATTCTAGTTTGCACTAACTATATGAAAAAATGGGTAGAAGTTGTGGCTTTGGCAAAGGCCAATATCTAGGCTATAATAAATTTCTTGTATGGAGAAATTTTTACTCGTTTTGGAATACCCAAGGAATTTATCACAGATGGAGGACCACAATTTGTGTCACACAAATTCGAAACTTTGCTACAGAAGTACCATATTCAGCATAGGATAACTTCACCTTACCACCCCTAGGACAATGGCTAGGTGGAAAGTAACAATAAAGTTATTGAAGCTATCGTCACCAAAATAGTCAGGAGCCATCACAGAGACTGGGCTAACAAACTTCCTGAAGCACTGTGGGAATATCGTACTACGTGGCGCAATACTATAGGTTTCTCCCCTTATGACTTGGTGTATGGAAAAAACACTATCTTTCCCATTGAATTCGAAATCAAAACCTTGAAGATAGCCATGGCAGTGAACCTAGATGTAACTGAATCCCAGAGGAATAGATTGAATCAATTGAATGAACTTGAGGAAAAATGCATAGCTGATGTGGATCAGATAACATTAATTCAGCAACAGAGATCCAATTGGCATGACAGGTTCATCAAGAAGCGGGTTTTCAGTGAGGGATACTGGGCGTTGTTATATGATTCAAGATTCAAAATGGACTTTAAAGGTAAGCTACGCACAAGATGGTTAGGTCCATATCTAATTGACAGAGTATTTGACAACAGAACAGTCCGCCTGGTCACCATTGATGAGAATTGTGCACCATTATTCGTTAAGGGTCACAGGCTGCGACTGTATCATAAACCAATTTCGAGGGCGTTTTTTTCATAGATTGCAGCTGATCCGAGATACCAGTTGGAGCAAGGGAAGGAATCTTTCTCTGCCCTTGTCAATCTTTAGAAAGGCGCTGCAATTTCTACACAATTTTTTTTTTACATAAATAAACTAATGCTTAGTTCTTTTTTTTCTTTTGTTTTTCTTTTTCCCTTTACACTTGATTGTTCTTTAGAATTTGTGCAGGAATTTATTTAAGGAGCAATGGTTATGATTGGTCCTGACAGCCATGAGCCCCTACGTAATTTTCTGGTTTTTTTTAAGCGCTCCTTACAAAAGGAAAATTTGAATGATGAACATCTCGGTGCAGCTACAACACTGCAAAATTGGCCTATAAGTTTCCATCCCATCTGTTATCACTCCAGGAAACTCCTCTAGGTTGTAGTTCGAGGTTGCCTGGTAACTTAAACTATTTTTTGGGTTTTTTTTCTGAATTGGATCAAGCCGGATAACCTATATAACCTCTCACTCTCAAAACATGCATGAAGCTCACTCAATCACAAGGCTTTTAGTTACAACTTGTTCAGTAGTTTGACAAAAAGGTGCAGGGATGGAGAACTCACCAGGCTGGTAGACTTACACACATAACACATGCTTATAAATGGCTAAATCCTACTGAGGATGGTGTTTATAAATAAAATATCACTAACGACCATTAAGGAAGAATATCACTAACGACCATCAATGAGTGTTGGGAAGAATATCTCTACGGTTGTAGATAGAACTGACACGTGGATCCTCCCTTCGCAAGAAGACCCTTAAGTTCCCTTATCAGAAGCAGAGGTAGCTTACCAAGCTATATTTTATGCTGTTGTTGATTAAATAATGACTCCTCCATTCTCAGAAGAGTCGGATGAAGCTTAATTTCCCGCATGGTCAAGGAACTCTATGCATTCTTACGACTACTTAGATATGCTTTTTCCATCTGATGAAGCCATTCTAGAAGCCATGATCATACCTTAGAAAATTTGTGAAGATATCCATCACCAGTCCTACTTTCTTCCGAAACTAAGCAAGATAGAAAATTCCAAGTTCCATGTGAGACTAGCAGAAGGTATTGATGTGTCGTTAATCATTTTCCTAAGGAGGGAATATTTTCCGAGGGGAACATGGAAAACATTTATGCCACTATTTTGATCAATAACTTTGTGAAACCAGATGTTGTGAAAAATGTGCATATTGGTGCAAATTGTTCTCCTGAAGAGATTGCCAACTACACTGCCTTATTTAAGGAATTACGCAATGCCTTCTCATGGTCATACGAGGAGATGTCAGGAATTAATTCATCAATTATGAAACATGAAATCTGAACTTACCCTAATGTCAAACTTGTTCGACAAAATCTTAGACCTATAAATCCACAGAAAGTGGTAACCGCTAAGGCTGAAGTGGAAAAATTGTTGAAAGCTGGTTTCATTTACCCAATTTCTTTGATGGAATGGGTATCCAATCTCATTTTGGTAGATAAGAAACAAGGGACTATACGCGTCTGTACAGATTTTTGAGATTTGAACAAGGCCTGTCCCAAGGACAGCTACACCACACCATTCATCAATCAGATCATTGATGTATGTGTGGATAGCGAGATGTTTTCATTTATGGATGGTTTTTCGGGCTATAACCAGATTCGGATCAAACCGGAATACCAACAAAAAACTTCTTTCATTTCTCTATGGAGTACATTTGTGTACAAAAAGATGCCTTTTGGCTTAAAAAATGTCCGAGCAAATTTTCAGCGTGCAATGAACTTTGCTTTCCACAACATTAAGCACATTGTTGAACCATACTTAGACGATTTGCCTACCCATTCTCGAAAGAGGAAGGATCATCCAAATCATCTTCGCTTAGTTTTTGAACGATGCAGACACTACAATATCTGCTTAAATCCCCATAAGTGTGTCTTTTGTGTCGAGTCAAGTTGATTAATCGGTTTTATAGTTTCCAATAGGGGTATAAGGGTCGGCCCTTTAAAAGTAGAGGCAATTGTTAATTTGCCTCCTCCTCGATCCATCAGATAGTTGCAAAGTCTACAAGAAAAGTATAACTTTCTTCGACAGTTTATCGTGAACTATGCCAAAATCACTAAGGGTTTCATGCGCTTTCTTAAGCAAGACACCCCATTCCTATGGGACGAATATGCACAACAATCTTTCAAGGCATTGAAGAAAGAACTGCTATCAGCTCCTCTCTTGCACCCGCCAGACTACACGAAGGAATTTATATTGTATTTGGTTGCATCCGAGTCTATGATATGCGTAGTGTTAGTTCATGAAGATGACGAGCTCCAAGGGCATGTTATCTATTATCTCATTCACGCTCTGGCTGGCCCTGAACTGAGGTATTCACATGTCGAGAAACTGTCTCTGGCAGTAGTTTATGTTGTCCATAGGTTGAGACACTACATTCTACTAAGGACAACCACGGTGGTTACGGACATAAATCCATTTCAATATGTATTATCCTGACGAATAATCGGGGGAAATTTTAACAAATGGAGTGTCACTCTCTAAGATTTTGACCTCGATTTTTAGTTCACCAAATCTAATAAGTCCCTAGTATTCGCAGAACTGATTTCAGAGTTCCCAACCGAAGAAAACGTAGTGATAGAAAATGAACCTTTTCCAGATGAATACATTTTCTTGATGTGAACCTATAATCCTTGGTACAGAGATATCCTAGTGTATCTCCAGACTTTGAAATGTCCTATGGCCTTCTCACAGGAAGATTGACGTAATCTAAGAGTAAATGCGAAAAACTATCTCATAATCGGTGATACATTATATAGACGAGGGGTAGACTCCATCTTGCGTCGATGCCTCACCCACGAGGAGGCTGATCTTGTCGTAAATGATTCTCA
This sequence comes from Pseudotsuga menziesii, assembly GCA_001517045.1. NCBI lineage: Eukaryota > Viridiplantae > Streptophyta > Pinopsida > Pinales > Pinaceae > Pseudotsuga > Pseudotsuga menziesii. Next base: position 317,340 of record LPNX010864610.1, read on the forward strand.
CAGCGAAGCGTGTGGGGGTCATTTATCTGAGTTATAAATGCCCAGAAGACCTTACGTGCCGACTATTTCTGGCCCACCATCTTCAAAGATTGTGTGGAAGCAGTGAAACATTATCATCTGTACCAACTTTACACCAGAAAGATGCAGTCACACCCTGCTCCCCTTTTCCCCATAATCACGCTAGGTCCCTTCACTATGTGGGGGGTTGATTTCATGACGTGCAACCTACTGTGTATTGTGGGGCATAAGTATATCATTGTCGTTGTTGACTACTTCACGAAGTGGGCAGAGGAAAAGCCTACCTTTAAATTTGATGGTGAGACGACGACATATTTCGTATTCAATCATATCATTGCTAGGTTCGGTATTCCGAAACATATTTTCACTAACCATGGGAGTCACTTCTAGAACAGGATGATGACAGAATTAACCACTATGCTTAGTTTTAGGCAAGACCACTCATCTTCCTTTTACCTGCAAGCGAATGGACAAGTAGAAGTAGTCAATAAAACTTTGAAAACCATTCTCAAGAGAACTATTAATGCTAGTAGGTCAAATGACACATCATATTGTATTTGGTGCTTTGGGCATACCAAACCAATGTTAAGACTTCCACAGGGTTTTCACCCTTCCAACTCGTTCACGGGGTGGAAGCAGTCACACCGGTTGAATGCAAGATACCATCCTTGAAAATGTCCATTCACGTACTTCCCGACACTACTGAGATTGAAGAACGTTTGCTACATTTAGAACATCTAGATGAGTAGCACAAAGATGCGCTCACAACAAATGAAGCACACAAAAACCAGGTGAAAAACCAATACAACAAAGTTGTAAAACCTAGGGTTTTCTCCGAGGGAGAGCTTGTCTTGGTCTGGGACAAGGATAAGGAACCCCTAGGGATAGGAAAGTTTAAATCTATGTGGTTAGGAATGTACGTTGTGTCAAAATTCCTAAATAAGTGAGCGTATGATTTAATCGATTATGATGGTAATAAGTCGTTGGAGCCCCGAAACGGGCTCTACCTGAAAAAGTATTACGCCTAGGCATTATGTTTTTTCTTGTATTATTATTGTATGATTGTGTAAATGGTCGTTAGTGGTTCGTGTTTCTTATGTAGTTTGGTGTTGTTTTAGATGTCTTTGGAGTGGTCCCTAGGGTTCGCTAATGGCGCTAGCCGTCACACTTGCAATCTGGCTTCAGTTGCTTGGGTCATTTATGCACCCACGGGACAACTAGTTGCCTTAGGAGGTGCTTGCTTGGGTCTTGCAAGTAACAATGTAGTTGAGTACATCGTTTTCATTGAGCTTCTTTGGGATGTTATTTCACATGGTATCACTTCCCCGGAAATCAAACTTGACTCTTGATTAGTGGTGTCTCAACTCAATGGGGTATACCAAGTGAGACACCCTAATCTTTTACGTCAATTTTTAAGAATTAGGTTAATTAAAATAAAGTTTGAACACAATGTATATCAAAACATTTCAAGGAATCAAAATATTATTACGGATGAATTTCCGAACTACATATTAGATTGACATTTGTCACACACTTTGTAAAAATAAAAGCATGGATACATTTGAGACACATGTAAATAACCAATATATATATGTGTGTAGAAAATATGTCCATATAAATCGAGTTCTAGTCCAAAGATCCAATCAATAAGTAAATCCAAAATACAAAATAGGATCAAAATCCGTCATATGCTAAAGCTATGGATTCTCCTCAACGTCATCAGCTATAGCTTCCTCCACGGCCTCCTGATAACATAGAACATCCTGGGTCACCCTTCAGAGAAGGCGTAACCAGGATGGCGGTACTCCTACGACATGTTCTTGCATGGCTATCAGAATCCCCTCCATCCTTAGTGTTGGTACATCATGGGTCGGCCTGGCTAGCTTCCTCTCTACAATATGAAGCATAGCTTCATTCCAACACCGTCCATTGGTCGCACAAAGGTATTCAGATGTCCATCTGGCCGGACGGGTCCAATATCTGCATATTATTAAAAAATGTATAAGACTCGAATACATATGTATATACAACATTATGAACTAAAATCCATAAAAAATAAATAATTCAAAAAGTAAAAGACTTACCCATATCTCCTTGTGCCTCTCCAGGAGGGAGAGCTATCTCAGGATCGCCACGGAAGTCTAATCCTGCATATAGGAACTGCTCCAGTGCGAGCACCTGTCGGCTCCACCATGAATAAAAATCATCGTCATAACAGCCCTGGACCTCACTGTAACACCCTGGTTTTGACCCCATTGCATTAATGTATATGATGTAAATATTATATCGAATCATGACAAAGAGCTCAAGGCCAAGGCCCTGTCATTGATCAATGTTTGGTATGTAGGCGATCATGGTTGATGCCTATGGTTTCTGTGCTAAGCCAAGCATGTTTGTAAACATCATGTAAATATGCAATATAATGAAAACCCACGACCAACTATGTCAATGCAATGAATAATGAGATGGGGGCATGATTTTCCTAAGGATAAAGGGGTGGGAATGTTAACCTTGAACCTGTTTGGGGAAAAGCCATGTGTCATGGGGAGAACCCATCAGAACTGTCAACTACCCTCTTTCTTGTCTTTTCTTCCAAAACCATTTATTCTGCCTGAAGGTGGTTGAGGTAGTTATTGCTTGGAAGGGAAGAGTATGGGCAATTTCGAATGGGGCGGAGCACCTAGTTTTGGAGTGTCATGTTTTTCTTGCAGGGACAAGAAAACACCAGAACCATATGTCAGTTTGACCCATGCATTCGCGCCGAGTTTTCCTACTCTCACGTTTTGAGAGATTGGAGGGCATTCATTCATTCATCATTCACCTCATTCGATCATTGATTCATTACTTCTTCACTCCCCGGTCATCATGTAGAAGTGGCAGAACAACAAAGATTTCCTTATGTGTATGTATTCTTCGCGTTCTACGAGTGTGTCTTTCCTAGACATTGTGGCATTTGTTGCATTGCAGCGTTATCCTAGACTACAGAGCATATGAGACCCTGATACTCGTGTTCAGAGTAAGCCTATGATGTAGAGTCTCCCCGTGGTGGTTGTAATGTGAAACTTGGTTCGGGTCTGACTGTGTGTGAGACTTAGGAATGGGAGAGACGTAGAATGCGCTTGATAAACTTGGTGTGGAACCTCACAGTAAGATAAGAGTGGTTGGTGAACCTTCCATGCACATCTTGAAGAGAACTGGAAGGGAAGGTGTAGCATGAGGGACTGTGGAGCAAAGAAGGGGACACTTCCTTGTGTTGGGTGTGTAGGCAGACGGGGATCAAGGCCATATAGATCTTGTGAAGGTGTCCTTGGCTCTGTCAATGAGCTCACTAGCTTAGCAGTTCTTCCTGCCCATTTCCTTAGAATCTTGATAAACCCAACTGGAAAGATGGCTTGGCTGGTAGGCTGTTAAACCCATATGTTGGCTTGGTGTGCCTCTTACACCTGACCTGGTAAGTAACCTTTGGCTGGATAGTCTGATAAACCCAACTACTGACGTTGGCTTGGCTAGGTAGCCTAATAAACCCAGCAGTGAGATGGCTTGACTGTGAACAGTCTGTTAAACCCCTCTGTTGTCTTGACTAGTCCCCAATGTGAAAGTTGGCTTGACTGTGAACAATCTGTGAAACCCAACTGTGAGATGGCTTGGCTGAGTGGCCTGTGAAACCCATCTGAGGGATGTTTTTCCCTTGCAGCATGTGAAACCCAACTGTGTTGGCTTGGCTGAGTTTGATTGCATCATTGGATATGTATGAGTCTGCTAGTGTTCCCTTATCCATGTAGGAAATCATGCTCAGCTCGGGGGTGGCAGTGTTGCTGAGAGATTAAGGAGCACATTGGCCTATGGTTGGGTGGAACGTTGCAGCGACATAGCTGGTTGCGGGACAAGATTTATTCAAGATAAGTGTTCTTGTCCACATAATTCTCTATAACTGTAATGCTTACATTATATTTGGTTGATGGAATGTGATGAACATGTTGCTATGTTGAGTTATGCTTTGTTTCCTGAATAACTGCAATTAGAGGCATCTATGTATGTTTTTCCTTCAATGCATTTTACTAAGTTGCAGGGTAGATTGGCCAATTTGGTAATGGCCTGGATGATCAGATCGATCCAAGAATTCAGCTGAAAAGTTGAGTCTTCTGCTAGAAATCCTCATTTGTGCAGTTTGTGGGATTAAGGATCTTGTGGGATGCGGGATTCAGAATGTCGTTTCGTAGATTTTAGTTCCTCAGATTTTCCTTCTGCAACTTGCGGAATGTGGGATGTGGAACGTCGTTTACATATTTTGGTTTCTACAAAATTTCTTTCCGCAACTTACAGGATGCGGGATGCGGAATCACGGTGTTGCGATTTCCATATTTCCAATCCCGCAAGTTACATTTCAAAGGCGGGCTACGGGAAGTGAGATCGAGATTTTGTGTAACTTCCGACCCCGCACCTCGGGCTTTCCACACCATTGATTTTTGCGGGTGAATTTTGAACCGTTGATTTAGATCTGGCCTGCAGGATTGTTTACGATCGTTGATTTCATCGCGTTTTCTCTCTGCCGTCCGATCTCCTCTGAGATATTTCCTTGCAGATTGTTGAACTGATCTATGGAAGACGGAAGGGAGCGTGACAGTGATGGAAATGTTGAGATGTGGTTCACGACCATGCCTTGTGTTTCAATGACCAGTGAAGGTTCTCGATGAAAATTTTAATTCTGCATAATGATGGGGTATGGGTACATGACAGCATGGTATCAGAGTTGTCGGTTGCAGCATTGGGCTTGGATGGGTCGGAGAGCAGTCAAGAGTACCCTACAGTATGGAATCCAAGCTGCAGGTTGCAGCATTGGGCCTGGATGGGCCATGTGACAGTAAGTAAATGGTTTTGATTTTGAATTACTGTGTATCTGACAAATGGTGGTGCTAACACATTTTGCAGAGTCATAGTATATTTTAGAAAAAATAAGTTGTGGTTCAGCCATGAGAACCTGTGACGGATATGATGCTCGGGACTCCTACGAGCGTGCACAAGATGCCATGGGGAAAAATGTCTGAGTTGGAAACGATGAGATTGAGTCTAATGGAAAGAGATTCCAAGAGACACCGCCGGATATTGCAGCGACCATGAGAAGCTTGATTAAAGCCCAGGAAGAGCAGCATCAATTGAATGTTGCTATGTTGCAGAGTTTGACAAACTTGCAAAGAAAGATAGACTTTGGGAAGTGTAAAGTGAAACCGAAGACAGTAAGAGAAGTACCAGGAGAAGAAGAAGGAATTCTAGTAAGTCATATGACTTGGAGAATTCCAGTGGGGATTCAAGCTCTTCTTCTCTCAAGGGAAAGAGAAAGAGGCCCCACAGCGATCGCATTCGGGATGAATTTAAGAAGGCTAAACCTACTACGTTCGATGGCAAGGTAAAGACTGGACAAGATGCTAAAGCTTGGCTTCTTGGAATAAAGAAGTACTTCCAAGTTCAGGATTATTCGGGAAACATGAAGGAAATGGTTGCCATATTCAATCTAAATGGAAGGGCATCCATTTGGTGGGATCATTTCAAGCAAGTAAGGAAGATCAGCGAAAGGAAACTGAAGTGGAAACGTTTCCAGAAGTATTTCAAGTAGAATTATCTCTCTGACAGGTACTATGATGACAAGACCAAAGAATTCCATGAGTTGAGAACAGCAGACCATGGAAGAGTATGCGAATAGGTTCCTAGAACTGTTAAGGTATGTCAGGTACATCAAGGATGAAAAAGTGAAAATTCAGCATTTCCTGAGTGGATTGCCTCAGTCTTACAAAGACATAATTGAGTTTTATGAACCTAGAACTCTTGAAGAAGCAATAAGGAAGGCTAAGTATTGCTATGAGAAAATAAAAGGGAAACCTGATTACCATAAGACATGGAATGAAAAGAAGAATGATAAGTTTGACCAAAGGAAGAAAGGTTTCAAACCTTCTAGCTTCAAGAATCAACAGAAGCAGCCATCACAAACTGAGAAGCAACCAGCCAGAGTCATGGGAGAGAAACCGAGAGATCCACAGCAGAACAGAGAACCTTTCCAATGTTGGAGATGTGGAGGACCCCACATACGCAGGAATTGTCCACTCGAGAATGAGAGTGAAAGGCCATCTTACAACCTTCAAGAGGAAGAAACAGTGGGTTAAGTAGTAAGGGTCGTCCTTAGGATTTATGCAACACTGGAGGACCGCCAGGTAGACCACCAATCCACTGTGGTTGAAGTTGCAGGTAAAATTGTTGATCAATCTGTTTCTACCTTGATTGACCCTGGTTCTACTCACATTTACATTACTCCTAGAGTAGTGGAGATTTGTGACCGCCACGCAGACCACCAGTCCACTATGGTTGAAGTTGCAGGTAAGATTGTTGATCAATCTGTTTCTATCTTGATTGACCTTGGTTTTACTCACAGTTACATTACTCCTAGAATAGTGGAGATTTGTGCTTTTAAGAAAGTAAGGCATAAAAAATCTTGATTAGTTCAGTTAGCCACTGGAACTAAGAGAAAAGTTAGTGAAGTGATAGAGAAATGTCCATTGAGTATGAATGGATTGGTCACTTGTCTAGATCTGAATATTCTACCGCTTGGTTCCTATGATGTCCTCATTGGAATGGATTGGTTAGAAGCTCACAGAGTAAATCTTGACTGCTATAACAAGGATTTTGAGTGCTTGGATGAGGAAGGCAACTCAAGGATTGTAAAAGGCATTCCAAAGGTGATTTCTGTGAGGCAGGTTTCAGCAATGCAGTTGAAGAAAATCTGTAGGAAAGGTTTCCAGTTGTATGCAGCTCATATTTTGGAAGCAGCAGAGAGTGAAACTCCTAGGTTGGAGGAATTTCATGTGTTGCACGAATTCAGGGATGTATTTCCTTATGAGATTCTAGGGCTTCCTCCAAAAAGGGACATTGATTTCACCATTGAACTTGTGCCAGGAGCAGCACCAGTGTCCAAGACACCCTACAGAATGAGCATACCAGAAATGCTAGAACTGAAGATGCAGCTGCAAGAGTTATTGGAGAAGAAGTATATCGGACCCAGTGTGTCTCCGTGGGGAGCACCAGTTCTATTTGTAAAGAATAAATATGGTACACTCAGGTTGTGTATTGATTACAGACAGCTAAACAAAGTCACAGTGAAGAATAAATACCCTTTGCCTAGGATTGATGACCTCTGTTATCACTCAAAATGTACCTAAGGTTGTGAAAGGTAATCTCAAGGTAACAACAAAAACACTTTTAGAAAAAAACTGGCTTTTCTTTCCAGAGAGGGATCTCTCAAATATAAATTGAACAAGGCCAGATATTGGAGTCAACAATTTTAAGTTATGCAGATGGTTGAAACAACACATATAACCAGTGGGCCATGGAGTCAAAACAAATGAAGATAATACAACGCTGCATACACAGAATCTCAACAAAGGCAAGATAATTATTCAGCTACGGTCATCCATTCATTTTCAGGTGATAAGAAAGAAACATGAACAGTCCATCAATATAGAGCATCACCGGATAAATTCCATATCAACTTTAGAAGAAATGTTTGTGAATATTTGAAACAATAACCAGAGCATACATGTATGAATTCTGAAACTATTAAACATTGCATTTAGACATGAAAGAAAACATAATGGAAGGTAAACACTTAGGAAACATTCACAAGGAAAGAAAGCACAAACTGTAATATAAACAACACATGAATCTTTGAAGATCAACTAGCATTCGGCTCTAAAATTTTATTCAATAAGGTTCTCACAAAACATCAGTCCAATCTTACAGGTTCCAACCCTTGATACATCAATTACCTTTTAATTTATAGCAAACTAAACTCCAACTAACCTTGAATTCGAAACCTAACTAAACTCTAAAAATAGAAACAGTGACAACAAATTTCCTTCATTTCGGGACGCGGACTACTAAACAATAAGTTTCAAATTCCCTCATGTATATCTCTAATGGTGACAGATGTGTGAAATCTGTGAGAGGTTTTTGTAATTGGCCATGTTCCCGACAAAACCCATGTCTTCTTTTCTCCAAATTCACCTTGAGCTCCTTGGAATAATCCTTTGAAACTGATGACTCAGATAGTAAACTTATAAATTTCTGGAACAATACCCTATGAAGATATTTCACATTCTCTCAAACTATAATACTTGTGCAAAAACTGAAGGATTTTTTTGAATATAGGCATGTGATGAAGAAAAACATCTCTCCATTTCTTGAAATTCAACTCCATTTGTCTGAAACAATTCTTTTAATTTTGTGACTAAAACAGTGATTTTGAAATATGAACATTTTCCCTCTGAAGATGAATTCGATTCTCCAAATCCTTAGAACATGTGTAAAAATCGAGAGAGTTTATTGTATCTCATCATGTTATGATGAAAAACCTCTTTTAGATTTGAAAAATTCTTCTTTGCTTTCCGGAAACAATTCTTTGAAGTTGATTGGTAAAGTACCAAAATATCTGCAGCTTTTACATTTACCAATAGTTCTTTCACATTAAAATGAACTGTTTGACTTGGACTAATAGAATTAATTATTTTTTCATCAGCTTAAAGGAACATATAGGATTTTATTGGTCAGTTGAACCTATACTTAGCAAAAAACCCAAAATGACTTCACTGACATGCTTATCATCATCTAGACCCAAAACTTGACTAATCATTGACATGACCAATTGGACTTCATCTTTGAAAATACTGACATTGTATGGCAAAAATAAACCTTCTAATGGCTGACCAACTTTTAAGATACTGGACAAGAACTGACATCTAACTTCAGTTTTGCACTTTTTGTACAACTCAATCAGGACTTGTTCATTGAAGGACTCAAGATTTACAGGAAAATTATCAAACAGGCTTAACATCTCGCAGACAGATTTTGCGTCAATTCTACAGAGGATTTTTTAAGTTGTACGACTCATAATAACCCTTTCAGAAGACGAATCAATATTTGCACACCACTCGACGAATTCAGGGAAATGTAGGGTTTGTTCGACAGCAAAGTAATACAGGAAGGAATTGCAGACATTTAGAATATTATTTCCTTGTGAATTATACTGCCATAAACGTTCTTTTGAGATTGATACACTGCATACTGATAGAATAGGGTCAAACACATTCCTTTCTCTATCAATAACCACTTCTTCTCTTTCATCTAGAACCCTGCACAATATCCCTGAACTCTGTTCCTTCTCCATAATAAAAACAACGGCAACAAGTCTTCAAAATGAATCTCAGAGTTTTAAGGCTTACCTCGTAACTATCAGATATGTAAGAATTGACTTTCGGAAAACGATGGCGCACTGTCCCTTCTTCTTTTTACGGGCAGTGTGCAAACAAAAATAACTTTACCTTGGTCAACTCACTTTTTATACAACAAATAATGATTCCAGGACCTCCAACAAGTTGTTTCTTCTTTACCACTTTCTTCAGCGGAACTCACTAAAAAACGCCACGTGGAAAACGGTTTGAATTCCACTACCACTCATCAATTTTAATTGTCTTACAAGTTCGAGCCCCAGATTAGACTATAACCGTTGATAAGATTACATCCCTCATTTGATCCATTGGATCAAATCTACTCTACGCAATCCGCTGGCCTTTCTCCTCGTTCAACTTTGCATCTTCACATCACAGATTACCTTATGACCATAGATTTAATTTGCTCTATCTCTTGGTCATCGATCTTGTTATCTTATTAACCCATTCCTATCTCCGTCAAAACTTCTTTCTTGTGCAACTTTTTCCAGCAGATCATTTTGCAACCATAGATCTGCACGATCACAAATCTACACCCTCTAATCATGCAGTAAAATAATCAAAGTGCGCAAATTGATAAAAACTCAAGAATACTAACCTTTTACCCATTTTTAATATATGCCCTTATCATTTCTTGATCATATCTTTTCTCAATTGTTTAACATAGAGGGTTCTAACAACTGGCTCCAACTGGGGATGCTATCCTCCTTGCGAGGTAGCAAAGAACCTTGTAGACCAGGTGCCAAATCCATTGGATTTCTCTCAATTTTTCTCTAAAATCCTCAACCTGTTCTAAACTAAACCATCAACTGAAACCATTTTGCAAACAAATCACATTCTGTCAACCTGTAACCTGTCCCCTGTCACCCCTTCTCTGAAGACTGAAACCAAATGTAACTGCAAACCTGAACTTTTAAACTGAAACTGAAATCAAACTGAAAAATGCTGAAAGAAATGCTCGACAATGTTGAGCTCATTCACACCTATATACCTATCCTACTTAGCATCAAATGCTCAATCAAGCAAAGTCTGACTTCCAATGAAGCCAATCAAGCAATTTATCCAATAATTTTGCTTCCTCCTCATGCTTAATTGAAACTAGAACATAAGAACATAATAGCAAAAGGTTATCATGAAAAAATTGTTCTTTGCTGCAAACATATAATGTTCTCTTTCAGTGAGATATATCTCTTAGTCTAAGTCACCAAAAAGATGAATTTCATTTTCAGCAGGCTCTTCTTCATCTGCAACATAATTCTCAGGGAAAGGTGGTCGAATCTGTTGTTCTTCTTGATTTCTTGGATTTCTCATATCTCTCTGCCTATTTTGTGGAGGCAGAGAACGATTTAGCCTTCTAAAATTTGGATTTCTGATTTGAGGTTCAGCCTGTTCTCTATTAAATGATCGATTGTCTATAGTCAATCTATCCATTAACTTCTCCATTGTTTTTAACATCATTGGCAAAAGAAGAAGTAGAAGGCATATTTTCTTCTCCAATTTTCCTCCTATCAATATCTTTTTGTTTCATCTTTCCACTTGCCATCATATTTGCTTCTACTTTTAAAGCATCTGTAAACATAGCAGCAAGACTTAGTGACTTTCTCTCCCTTAATGAAAATGCAAAGTCATTGTCAAAGGCCTTAGCATAATGAAGTTTAGTAGCAGCTGCAGAAGGCTTTATATTTTCTAGAATGGAATTATAAACTCTCATAAACCTGCTTGAAAATTCATGAACAGATTCAGAACCTCATTTCTTAAGATTATTGTATTGGGACAGAAGCTGTAAAGGGATTTGTTTATCATCCCACCTTTCAAGAAATGCATTTTGAAAAGCTTGAAATGTCAAAATGGATACAGCTGGCAAATCTTTAAACCATTTATTTGCTTCCCCTAATAGGATTTGAGCAAACAACCTCATTTTAACATCTACATAATCAACTTCTTCCAAGTCAATAAAATCTTCAAATTTTGCAACATGTTGTTTTGTTGTTATACCTCCCTCTCCATCAAATAAAGAAATTCTCTGGGAATAATTTTGGGGAAGGTCATGCAATACAGCAGGCAAACGTAAAGGAGCAAATTTGACTACCATGGGTTTAGGTGGATTTGGATGAACTGAATAGTTTTCAATGGTTTGAACATTAGGTCTTTCTTCAACCTTCGTAGACCGTTGAAAATCTCTCCAAAGAGAATCAAATAAATAGGATTCTAATCTACGAGGGTTGAATTCAATATTTTTAAGATCAGATTCAGATTTAGATTCAACAAACCCTTTTCAACATTAATCTCTCATTCTTGATCAAGGGTGCTATGAAAATCTTGAGGAGATGATGCACCAAACAGAGAAATATCTATTTTTTCTTTGTTTCTTTTTCTAAATAATTTTTTTGGATCTTCCAAACTTCGTAAAACTTCAATATTAGAATTACCTCATGTATGTCTTTTCGAAGCCAGGATGTCTTTTGAAATCTTGAAATAATTTAAACTGGAATCGCCAGGGCAAATGTACAACCTTCTTCACTCACAAAAATTTATGTTTGCCCGCAGAAATCTTTTCTTGATCCGTTATAAACTTTGTCGTTCTTCCCAGGGCTAATTTGCACCTTCGTTCTCCGGCAACGGCGCCAATTTGTTATCACTCAAAATATACCTAAGGTTGTGAAAGGCAATCTCAAGGTAACAGCAAAACCACTTTTAGAAAGAAACTGATGTTTCTTTCCAGAGAGGGATTTCTTAAATATAAATTTAACAAGGCTAGATATTAGAGTCAACAATTTTAAGTTATGCAGATGGTTGAAACAACACATATAACCATTCGGCTATGGAGTCAAAACAGATGGAGATAATACAAAGCTGCGTATACAGAATCTCAACAAAGGCAAGATAATTATTCAGCTATAGTCATTCATTGATTTTCAGGCGATAAGAAAGAAACATGAACAGTCCATCAATACAGAGGATCACATGATGAATTCCATATCAACTTTATAAGAAATGTTTGTGAATATTTGAAACAATAGCCAGAGCATATATGTAGAATTCTGAAACTATTAAACACTGCGTTCAAACATGAAAGAAAACAGAATGGAAGGTAAACACTTAGAAAACATTCACAAGGAAAGAAAGCACAGACTGTAACATAAACAACACATGAATCTTTGAAGATCAACTAGCATTCGGCTGTGAAATTTTATTTAAAAAGGTTCTCACAAAAACACCAGTCCAATTTTACGGGTTCCAAAGCTTGATACATCAATTACCTTTGAATTTATAGAAAAATAACCTCTACCTAACCTTGAATTCGAAACCTAACTGAACTGTAAAAATAGAAATAGTTACAACAAATTTTCTTCATTTCAGGAAGTAGTCTGCTAAACAATAAGTTTCAAATTCTCGCTTGCATATCTCTAATGGTGACAACTGTGTGAAATCTAGGAGAGGTTTTTGTAATTGGCCATGTGCCTGACAAAACCCATGTCTTCTTTTCTCCAAATTCACCTCCAGCTCCTTGGAATTTACATAACTTAAAATTGTTGATTCCAATATCTGGCCTTGTTAAATTTGTATCTAAGAGATCTCTCTCTGGAAAGAAAAGCCAGTTTCTTTCTAAAAGTGGTTTTTGTTGTTACCTTAATATTACCTTGCACAACTTTAGGTATATTTTGAATGATAACAACCTCTTTGATCAAATGAGAGGAACAAATGTATTTTCCAAGATTGACTTAAGGTCTGGTTACCACTATGTGAGAATCAAGGATGAAGACATTCATAAGACAGCGTTCAAAACAAGGTATGGACATTATGAGTTTGTAGTGGTACCATTTGGTCTCATAAATGCACCAACCACATTTATGTGCCTTATAAATAGTGTCTTCGGCAGGTATTTAGACAAGTTTGTTCTTGTTTTCCGTGTTGACATTCTTGTTTATTCCAAGAATGAGAAAGAGCATGAAGAGCATTTGAGATTGACATTACAATTGCTCCAAGAACATCAGCTGTATGCAAAGTTGAGCAAGTGTGATTTCTATAGATATATAATTCAGTACTTTGGTCACATTATGTCAGAAGAAGGTATATTGGTGGATCCTAAAAGGGTGGAAGCCATTATGAATTGACCTACTTCAAGAAATGTGATAGATGTGAGATATTTTATGGGACTTGCAGGATACTACAGGAGATTCATTGAGGGATTCTCCAAAGTGCACATGCCATCACTTCTTTGCAAAAGAAGGGGATAAAGTTTGAATGGACCTTTATGTGTGAAGAAAGCTTCCAGCAGTTGAAGAATCTTCTCACCAGTGCACCAGTATTGAAGATTGCAGACCTAGAGAAAGATTTTGTAGTGTGTACTTGTTAGGATATTTAGACACTTAGGAGTTAGTTAAGATCAACTTGTGTAATATATCCGTTAGGTAAAAGTGTGTTTCTTTAGTATGCATTAATATGCATNCGATCACGATATGTTCTAGACATAGAGTGATCCGACGGTTCAACTTCTCTTAGATCATACCTACCATTGATCAGTGGCTTAACACTCGATTGGTTTATGATCTCTATTTAAAGAGCATAGAGAGTCCTTGGCTAGTTGATCAATTATGAGAAGCTCATATAAAACTTTCTTTCTTTTGCATAATAAATTGCTCCAAGTAGCTATTTGGCTGGGGCCGTGGACTGTTTCCCTTTCGAGGGTTTACGTGACAAACATCGGTGTGTTGATCTATGATCTATTTGTATGAAGCAGTTGCTGAAGGTGTTCGGTTTTTTGGCAGTACCTTGTGTACCCGAACATTGTATTAGAGCTTTTATGAAGAGCCGCTTTCGGTTTTAATCAAGATCTAGAACTGGTGTTGCCGAAAGTTTGAAAGGGTTTTTGTTTCTAGATTTTATGTGCATTTTTGGCTTATGGGAGCTATTCCATTGCGTCCGTAGCGCCGTTTCTATTGGAAAATGGTTTTCGTTTCACCGAAAATCGTTTTCGTTTGCTCCAAAAACACCCATTGCGGCAAATTTGAAGGTATAATGTTACAGTGACGGATTTTTTTTAAATCTCTCATATTTTATCAGTTTATTATTAGATCTTTTCTGTTTTAGTCTTGGACTGTTGTCTTCCCTGATTGCGTATGCTCTTTGTCGTGCACCTTGCGCGATCGCGGTGAATCAAAAACAGTACGGGAAAGTTTTTTTTTCTTATCATCTCAGCTACGTATGCTCTTTGCCGTGCACCTTGTGCGATCATGGCAAATCAGAAACAACGAGAAAACTTGAAAACGTAGACTTTCCAGGTAAGCTAACTAAGATCTAACCCCATTGTGTGGAAAAAGTTTTTTTTTTGTTTTTGGTTTTCGTTTTTTTTGTGATTTGCAGGAAAAGAAAGCAAACACGTAAAATCAGAGAGAAGAGTAAAAAAAAAAAAACCTTCTTCCTCTTTCCATTATTTTACATACATTTTCCTCTATTTTAAAAAAAACCCTCTTCCTCTTTCCATATTCGGTTTTAAAAAAAAATGGCATTTAAAACTGATCCTAGATGATGAAGTTATGCTTGATTAAAGAAAATGTTGAAGATGTCCCCAATAGTGACGTGGCAGATATTAACTTTGACCGACTAAAAAAAGCAGCCCCCTCTTCCCAAGATCAACCTTTGACAATCACTTTTACAATAAAGTTGCTTTGAAGTGAATCAACATCACTTATTCTACAAAAATGATTCACTTCAAAGCAACTTTATAATAAAAGTGATTGTCAAAGGTTGATCTTAGGAAGAGGGGGCTTCTTTTTTTAGTTGGTCAAAGTTAATATCTGCCACGTCACTATTGGGGACATCTTCAACATTTTCTTTGATCAAGCATAACTTCATCATCTAGAATCAATTTTAAGTGCCATTTTTTTTAAAACCGCATATTGTTTCGACCTCTTTGCATCTATGCAGTTAGTTTCTATTTTTTTAGCCATTATTTTATAGTATGGCCGTCCTTTGTGATATTATACTTACAAATTCTAACCATTTCTCATGGAAATCTCGTATGGAGGATGTTCTGCGAAGTAGAAAACTTTTCAGGGTAACCTCGGGGAAAGAAACAAAACCCACTGATGATGATAAGAAAATTAAATGGACAAATAGATGTGATGAAACTCGTGGATTGATTGGGATGTCAATCTCTACTGATTTGTGATTCCATATATCTAGAATTGATGAACCTAATCTCGCTTGGGAAAAGTTGGAATCTGTGTTTGGTAAACACAATGAAATTCGAGGTCATCAACATGAGAATGAGTTGTTTTCCTTGAATCCAAATGATTTTTCATGCATTCAAGACTATTTATCTAAGTATAAAACTCTTAGACTATTATGTGCAGAATGCAAGATTAAGAAAGAAGACAAACAATGTATTTATCATATTCTTTCAAAACTTGGACCGGCATATTCTGTTTTTGTATGTACATTCTACTCCATGAAAGAGTCATTGACTGCAGCTAGCTATCAAGAGCCTAGTCTTGAATCATTTTGTGATTCCTTAATTAGAGAGCAAGATAAGCTCATTCATCTTGGAATAATTAACAATGCAGATACATCTGGGAAAGCCTTATTGTCCCAACAGAAAGAAAAGTCCAAGCCTCCCAAGAAATATAATTTTTGCAATAATAAGCAAAATAACAAGGGTCCCAAACCCTCTCAGTCGGTTCCTTCTTTAAAAACTGACAAATGATCAAAGCAAAAAGGAAAGAAGACTGAGCGTCATTGCAATTTTTGTGGGAAATATAATCATGATGAATCTAAGTGTTTTAAGAAGATGACAGCCTTGGAAGCAGCAATCAAGAAGCACCACATCAGCCTAGATTCGTCTTCAGACTCTACCTCTCATGGACGTGCACTTTATGCTTCTGGTTACTCTTATACTGCATCTTCTTCTTCTACTTCAATTGAATGGCTCATTGATTCTGGAGCATCTTATCATATGGCTAAGGATAAAGCCATCTTTTATACTATGCATGAATGTAACACCAAACAAATATTTGTTGGTGATGATAGATCTCTAAGTGTTGTAGGATCTGGAATAGTTCCAGTAGAAAATGGTCATTTTAGTGATGTACTATGTGTTTCAAAAATTTCCCGCAATTTGTTATCAGTCTATCAAATTACTCATTCAGGTGAAGGTAAAACTGTGACGTTTACACCTCACCAAGTTGTAATCAAGGATTTTAAAAATCCTCAAAATATCCTTGCTACTGGAACTGTTGATGATATTACCAGGTTGTACAAATTTAACAACTTTGGGTCATCACCTTTTCCTTCAGTTTTTGTTGCTCATAGTGATAACTTGAGCAATCATTGGCATGAGCGATTTGGTCACTTAAATTATCACTCATTGCAACAACTATGTAAAGACAATATAGTGACTGGTCTTCCGCTGGTATCTTGCAAGGATGGTGTTTGTTCTGGTTGTGTGCTCGGAAAACATCATTGGGACAGTTTTGACAAACGTGCCTCTTGGCACGCCTCGGTTCCCTTGGAGTTTGTGCATAGTGACTTGTGTGGCCCTCTTCCATCTGCTTCCTTTTCTGGTTTCAAATATTTCTTAACTTTCATTGATGACTACTCCAGACGCACTTGGGTTTACTTCCTAAAACTTAAGAGCGAAGTATTAACATGTTTTTGGCCTACAAGGCCCTTGTTGAAAAACAATCTGGTCATCAAATTATTAAGTTAAGATCTGACAATGGAGGAGAATATGTTAACAACAAATTCACTACTTTTTGCATTGAACAAGGAATCCAACAACAACACACTGTTCCATATACACCACAACAAAATGGTCTAGCTGAACGAAAGAACCACACTTTAAAAGAAATGGTTAATTGTATGATCCAATCTAAGGGACTAAGTCTTCAATATTGGGCTGAGGCCATAAATTGTGCAAATTACATAGTTAATCACACACCCACTAAAGTTTTACAGGGTATAACACTAGAAGAAGCATTGAGTAAAATTAAACCAGATGTAAGTCATTTTTGTGTGTTTGGTTGTGAAGCATGGGCTCACATTTCGGATGAAAAATGGAAAGCATTGCAGCCTAAAAGTGAAAAGTGCATATTTGTTGGATATTCTAAAAATGTAAAAGGTTATAGACTTCTTCAACCACATTTTCATGATATAATCATTAGAAGAGATGTTAAATTTGATGAAAATCTCTTGGCCTATGAGCCTAACTTGGCGGGTGTGCCATCTTTGTCCTGCGAGCCTGATTTGACGATTGTGTCTTCTTCTTCTTCTTCTTCTTCCAGCTTCCTTGACAGGTTTCCAACTCCAGTTTCTGATGATGACAGTGAGGATGAAAATCCACCTCCACCTGCTCATGTTCCTCCAATTGCACCAGCACCAATACTTCCTCGATGGGTCCGTTCAACATGTGAAGCCACTGGTGATCTTGTCGGTGATCCTAGAGATCAACGTCAAACATGTTCTCAGTTTCAGTGAGCATCTTTTCTTTTGGATCAAGTTTTCGAGAATCATGATCTAGAAACTTTTGCAGAAGCTTCAGGAAATCCAAATTGTGATGCAGCTATGGATGAAGAATATCATTCCTTAATGGTGAATGATACTTGGGATCTTGTTCATCTTCCAAAAGGAAGAAAACTTGTCAGGTGTAAATGGGTCTACAGAACTAAGTATGCATCAGATGGAAGTGTTGAAAAACTTAAGGCAATGTTAGTTGCCAAAGGTTTTTCCCAAATTGAAGGGATTGACTACAATGAAACATTTGCCCCTGTAGCAAAAATGAACTTCATCCGCCTTGTTCTTTCCCTTGCAGCCTTACATAACTGGGAAGTCCATCAAATGGATGTCAAGTCTGCCTTCTTACATGTTGATTTACACGAGGAAATTTACATGGAACAACCTCCTGGATATATTCAGAATAACTCTAGCCTTGTTTGTCTCCTTAAGAAATCCTTATATGGCCTTAAGCAAGCTCCTAGAGCTTGGTATGCCAACATGGATAGCTTTCTCCTTGACACTGGTTTTTCTAGATGCCATTCTGACCCCAATGTCTATACCAAGAAAGTAGGAAACCATCTCATCATATTTTTTCTTTATGTTGATGATTTTATCCTTATTGGTAGTGACCCTAAACTTATAACCCATGTGAAATCTAGTCTTAAGCAAAATTTTGAAATGTCAGACTTAGGACATTTGCATTATTTTTTTGGTCTCCAAGTCTTGCAAACCAAAGAAGGAATCTTTCTTTCCCAGTCTAAGTATGCTTGTGACCTTCTTCGTCGCTTCCACATGGAAGATTGTAAACCAACCCCTTCTTCCTTCCAGTCTAGAGTCAAACTTTCTGCCACTTGTACTTCCTCTGAAGTAGATGCCACCTTGTATCGTCAGCTTGTTGGTAGTCTTTTATACTTGACTCATTCCCGTCCTGGCCTTTCCTTTGTTGTTGGCCGTGTTGCCCGTTATATGCAAACTCCTCATGAAAGTCACTGGAAAGCAGCAAAAAGAATACTTCGATATATTCGAGGTACAATTCAGTTTGGGATTCATTACAGTACAGGGGGGAAACCTTTGTTGGTTGGTTTCACTGATTCAGATTGGGCCGGTGATCCTGATGATCGGAAGTCTACTGCAAGTTATGTTTTCAATCTGGGATCTGGACCTATCACTTGGGCTTGTAAGAAACAACAAGCACTTGCTCTTTCTTCAGCAGAAGCAGAATATCGAGCCACATTTAATGCCAGTCAGGAAGCTTTATAGCTTCGACAGATCCTTTCAGAGTTTGGATTCGAGTAGCAGCAGCCTACTCCACTTGGGTGCGACAATCAAAGTGCCATTAAGCTTGCCAAAGATCCAGTTCTCCATCAGCGCAGCAAACATTGAGCTACACATGCACTTCATCAAAAATCTTGTTCATGATAGTGTTATTGAAGTTCTCTATTGCCCTACAGATGATCAAGTTGCAGACATCTTCACCAAGTCTCTTACAGGAGCGAAGTTTTCTAAACTTCGGTCTATGTTAGGAGTTTAGGAATGTGTCCTTAAGGGGGGATAGGCTCTAATGCCTCCTTCCTTCTCCTAATAGTGTCACTTTTGTAAATCCTTCAATTGTATCCCGAGTTGTTCTTAAGGGGGGATGTTAAGATATTTAGACACTTAGGAGTTGGTTAAGATCAACTTGTGTAATATATCCGTTAGGTAAAAGTGTGTTTTTTTAATATGTATTAGTATGCATTTGTAAATATTCTAATCCGACGGTCACGATATGTTCTAGACATAGAGTGATCCGACGGTTCAACTTTTCTTAGATCATACCTACCATTGATCTATGGCTTAACACCCGATTGGTCTATGATCTCTATTTAAAGAGCATAGAGGGTCATTGGCTAGTTGATCAATTATGAGAAGCCCATATGTAACTTTCTTTCTTTTGCATAATAAATTGCTCTCCAAGTAGCTATTTGGCTGGGGCCGTGGACTGTTTCCCTCTCGAGGGTTTTAACCACGTGACAAACATCGATGTGTTGATCTGTGATCTATTTGTGTGAAGCGGTTGCTGAAGGTGTTCGGTCTTTTGGGAGTACCCTATGTACCCGAACAGTACTGATGCATGTGGTCAAGGGCTTGGGGGAGTCCTTATGCAAGACAACCACGTTGTATGTTATGAGTCAAGAAAGTTGAAGGAACATGAGAAGAACTATGCTACTCATGATCTAGAGCTTGAAGCCATAGTACATGCTCTCAAGATGTAGAGGCATTACTTGATGGGCAGAAGATTCGAGCTAAGGATAGACCATTGCAGTCTGAAGTATTTGTTCGATCAGCCTACTTTGAATGCCAGGCAAGCCAGATGGCTGGAGTTTTTATGTGAGTTTGATTTTGAAATCAAGCACATAAAAGGAAAAGAGAATAAGGTAGCCGATGCACTCAGTAGGAAGGTGCAAAAAATGCACGTGGCATTTCTTAGTATTTTCCAATTGAAGTTGAGGCAGCAGATTATTAACCATGTTGCTACGGATGAAATGTATGTGCAGATTAAGGACAAATTGCATCAGCAAAGTTTTGAGAAGAGGTATGAGAGATATAAGTTGGAAGGAGATGGACTCCTTACTTATAATAACAGAGTTTACATTCCAAATGTAGCAGATTTGAAGAGAGTTGTTATGGACGAGGTCCATCAAGCTCCATACTCTGGTCACCCAGGATACCAAAAGACAATTGCTACAGCCAGAAAGCAGTATTTCTGGCCAGGAATGAAAAATGACATAGCTGAATACATTTCCAGGTGCATGAAATGTCATCAAGTAAAGGTTGAGCATTAACACCCTGCAGGTTTGTTGCAGCGTTTGCCAGTTCCATAATGGAAATGGGAAATTATTTCCATGGATTTTATTACAGGGTTGCCAATGACTTGGAGACAACATGATTCTATCATGGTTGTGGTGGATAGGTTGACAAAGGAAGCACATTTTATACCAGTGAAGTCTACACATAAGACAGATGACATTGCAAAGATCTTCATAAAGGATATTTTCAAATTGTATGGATTGCCTAAGGCAATAGTCTCTGACAGAGATGTCAAGTTCACTTCCAATTTTTGGAAGGGGTTGTTCGTGGATTTGGGCACAAAGCTGAACTTCATCATTGCTTACCATCCTCAGACTGATGGGTAGACAAAGAGAGTAAATCAAGTGCTTGAAGACATGCTTCGCATGTATGTGATAGACAAACCAACCAAGTGGGAAAATTATTTACACTTGGTAGAGTTTGCCTATAATAATGGACATTAAGCATCCTTGGGGATGAGTCCGTATGAAGCTTTGTATGGCAGAAGGTGTAGGACACCAGTGACTTGGGATAATCCAGTGAACAGGGTTGTGCTTGGTCTAGAATTGCTCGAGGAAATGGAGCAAGAGGTTGTAAAGATCAGGCAGAATCTGAAAGCAGCCCAGAGCAGGCAGAAAAGCTATGCTGATAAGCATAGGGTGACCAGAGAGTTCAGCATTGGGGATCATGTTTACCTCAGAGTGAGCGCAAATAAGAGTTCCTTGAAGTTGGGAAGTTGTGCCAAGTTGTCCCCTAGATATTGTGGGTCGTTTAAAGTGCTTGAAAGAATAGGGTCAGTTGCATATAGACTTGCATTGCCTGCTAGCACTAGAGCTCATAATGTTTTTCATGCTTCTTTGCTTAAGAAATATATACATGACCCTAACCACGTGATAAATTGGGATGTGATTCAGGTGGAACCCAAGGGAGAGTTCCGAATCGAGCCAATGCACATCCTCGACACGAAGGTCACCATGCTCCGGAATCGAGCCATAAGACAAGTAAATGTGCAATGGGAGCACTACGATCCTGAAGAGGCTACGTGGGAGCTAGAGGATGCCATGCGATTGGCACATCCATTTTTGTTTAATTTTGCGGAACACTGAGGCGATGCCAGTGTAGCATTTTGTTCAAATTTTGTAAGCACTGAGGACAGTGCTATTGAAGGGGGAGGGGAATGTAACACCTCGATTTTGACCCTGTTGCATTAATGTATATGATGTAAATATTACATCGAATCATGACAAGGAGCTCAAGGCCAAGGCCCTGTCATTAATTGATGTTTGGTATGTAGGCGATCATGGTTGATGCCTATGGTTTATGTGCTAAGCTAAGCACGTTTGTAAACATCATGTAAATATGCAATATAATGAAAAGCCATGGCGAGCTATGTCAATGCAACGAATAATGAGATGGGGCCATGATTTTCCTAAGGATAAAAGGGTGGAAATGTTAACCTTGAACCTGTTTGGGGAAAAACCATGTGTCATGGGGAGAACCCATCAAAACTGTTAACTACCTTATTTCTTGTCTTTTCTTCCAAAACCATTTATTCTGCCAGAAGGTGGTTGAGGTAGTTATTGCTGGGAAGAGAAGAGTATGGACAATTTCGAATGGGGTAGAGCACCCAGTTCTGGAGTGTCATGTTTTGCTCGCAGAGACATCCAGTGCTATTTAGTTTTTATTTATTTATTTATTTATTTATTTACGTTTTCTTCACAATTTTATTTTAATAACTTTAGAACTCAATTTTTACTCCTTCAGACCTTTGTATCCATGTGTAACTTTACAATCAACTATTAGTAAAATCTTAAATCAACTATTAGTAAAATCTTGGATCATTTTGAAAAATAAAAAATAAAATAAAAAATGCAAAGCTTCCCTTCCAAAATTTAAAATCATAATATAAAGAAAAAATATATAAACTTAAAAACAAAATCGTAATACTATACTCTTCGAAAATAAATATATAAACTTAAAAACAAAATCATAATATTATGTTGCCTTACGGTTGCTTCAATTATGAACTGCAATGCAAATAAGTTAAATAGAAATGCAATGCAAATAAGTTATGTTGCCTTAAGATTACTTCGATTATGAAATGCAATGCAAATAAGTACATGTTATTTCAAAACACAAGGCTTTTATTGGGTATAACTCTGTAGATTTGACGCAGGTGCAGACCTGTCAAGTTGGAGTCCCAAGCTTCACCAAAATTGACTGGATTCCATATCTCATAAAAAAATATTTTCGTCTCATTGGAAAACAAGGATTTAGACATAAGGTCAATTCATGTCTAAGAATATTGAAGAAATACATCAATGCACATTAATACATTCGTGGTCGTGCGCAATTTATACAGTCTATTGGTATTTACCAAGTGAAGCAAAATGAGTCCGTGGGCGTTGTGTTCTACGTCGTCTTCCACGTATAGATTTGGTCCATCCAACTGACCCATGCAGGGCTCTCTCATGTGTTTTACGCTTCTGCCCCCTGGAACGACTCTTGGTCTCATCGCCATGGCAAATGCTATCCCTGCTAGAGTGACTGGACGATGACCCAATACAACCAGAGTGCCCTTGCTGTTGGAGAGAACTTTGATTTCTGGCAGAGACACTGCTTCCAGACATGCCCTTCACTTGGGACTCACTTGGTGCAAGGCTCAGGAGTATCATTGCTGCAAGGCTTTCAGATGCCTCTCTCCCTTCTTCAGAGGCTTCATCACTCTCTTGTGAGTTGGTACTGCATTCCTCTCGTGTTTCAGTTGCCTCGGAGGATTTTTCTTCGTATGGCGTTCTCGCAATTGTGGGATTATCGTGCTGTACTTCTATACATGTAGATTCTGCATTGGCCTGGGTATTAATCAAGCTTTCACATTGATCACTCTGTCTTAAACTGACTGTCTGGATGTTCTCCATATCCATTTCCCCAGACCCAGACCCACATTCTGTTCTCTTCACATCACAATGCACATGCAGAGGACTGTCTCCTCCTTGTTTTTTCGCATGACTAGTACACGTTGTGACTGTTTCTTTCATGACACCATGAGCAATGTCTTGGGTTGTGAGACCAAAAGAGGTTGAAGCCTGACAGCAAATCCCATGAGGCAGAACTTTTTCATTGGCCAACCTCATCTGGGTCTCTTTTATTTGTATGGATTCAGTTGTACTGGAGATCAAATCTGTTTTAATTTGTTGTATACCCTCAGCCTCTGTTCTCGCCCTGCTTTCTGTGCTCTTGCATAGATGTGTGTGTTTGGGATCTAAATGCTGTGAATCTTCCCCTCTGCATGGATTTCTCTCATAAGATCCTATGTTGTTGCTTCCATGGCCAGAGGAATCAGGGTCCTCAGTCTTGTTAGTTTCTTTTGATGTTAGGATTTCTGAGGCACAACGTGTATTCTTTTCGGTAGAATGCTCAAGCATCTTGTCAATAGAAGTATGAGTCTGGATATCAGTATCCTTACAACTACAACCTTTTTTTCTGAAAAGTTGTAGTTCCTTCTGGTCTTGATGTACCCGTTGTTCAGTAGACCATTCATTACGGGAAGTGTCCTCCCTCTGCATCACAGAGATGTTCCTTTCACTGGACTTGCACCAGGGTGCATCTCTTTTCTCATACTCATCAAGTAATGCAGTTGCTTCTCTAGGAATTGTTTCACTGGCTTGAAGCTCATCTTTGCAACCCCTGCTAGTTTCCTCCTCTGGCTGTCCTGTTTCCTGTGTATCTAGACCGGAATTACTGCGCCTTGATATCTTAGCATGAGCTTGCCTCTTCTCCTCAGTGACATGAGGCTTAGGGATATCTTCTAACTGACGTGTACAGGTGGAAGAGGTTTTCCCATCTGAGTGACAGTGCCTTGGTATATCTCTTGATTCCAATGTATCGCCTTTTTCGACGAATTTGGTAGGAACGTCGATGGGTGCTTTGTATGATGGAATAGTGGAAGATTCAGGCCCAGGACTTTTAGCTGGCCTGTTAATACTTGAGATTTCTTTGTAGCATCTCCGCTCTTCAGATTGTAAGGATTCGAAATGGCCCACTCGTGATGTAGAGCTCACATGAGTATCGCATCCATTGTGACCTCCATTCAGTGTAATTTGCATTGATGTTTGATCACCACTTTGACAAGATGCTGAAAATCTGGGGTCCTGTATAGCTTGCTGCTGATATGGATAAAGTTGGAAATATGTGCCCGGGGGACACCACGCATTTGATAAATGCCCTCCTGCTTCAGTATTTTTATTAACTGGTGGGAAAATGAATCCCTGAGCAGTGAGTGCACGGGGTCCTTCAGGACTCCATTGTAAGCCAAGTACCGGGATAGCCGCACCAAGTCCAACTGGGTATCCCTGGGTAAAAACCATAGGAGTAAGCTGATTTGTACCTCCATAACCTTGAGGGGGCAAAATTGTTTGAAACGCTACTTTTGGCTGTCTCATTGGGTTCTCTTGCGCTATTCCCGTATGTCCACAGTTCTGTGCCTCTTGGTTTAGACTCTCTGAATCTATACTTGGCAATTTTCCTAGTAGATTGATATCTTTGGATGAGGAGATATATTCCTGACCTTGTCTCAAGGAGTCTTCAACAGCATTCCATCCTTGTGGTTGAGAGAAAACTGGGACTGCCATCCCACTTGGCTTTTGACTTGAATCACTTCCTGTGTTTCTTGTGCCTGCTGCTGGCTCCTGCAAATAGCACACCCAAACATGTTACTTCTTTTTTGGTAACAGCGTCATCTTTAGATAGGGATTCCCTTGTCTTGATACCCGGTAGAACCCAAAAAAGGAAAAGAAACAACAAATAATCCAATTCCCTCAATTAAAGGGAACAATGTCCTGAACAAAGAGAACAGCATCTACAGGTAAAATTGTCAAATTTGATCTTCTTTATATAAAGAGGCTGCAGATACATTGGCAACAAAATATGTTAATAGGAATTCCAAAGTCTTGTGCAACTTTCTTAAACCAAAGACGGCTGGATAAAATTCAAGAGTTATAAAAGTCTATGTTCCGTTGCAAATTGCAACCAAGGAAAAGAGTGTAGATCGACTCTGAAACCACTAATAGTGCTGAAAGGCCTACGAGAGGTTTCGGTGTGGTAAAGACAAGCCTCAAGTATATCTAAGGATCCATACGAAAACTATGAAATCCTCCCTACTTCAAAGACTATACAAAACACCCACAATGAAAGTAGCCTATCGAGCTAATGTGTATTCTCTAGTCTTTTGAAGTAAACCAATGTCACGACTCAACACATTGTGCAATTTTAATTTTCCTATGTTGCACGGGACTCTTCCCAAGAAAAGCCCCTTACCCGCCCTCCCCATGTTCCGAGGATTTGGGGCATTTAGGAAATGTCTCCAATCTGTCGGAGACTTCATGGATGCTTGTAGACTTGTTGGCCATGCCCAAAAACATTTCTAACAATTTTTGGAGACTTCCGGATAGATTTTGGAGACATTTTAGTTAGATTTCATAGATGTCTCAGGCAGATTTTGGAGATGTGTCAGGAGTATCTTCAGTTTTTACAATGGACATTGATGATTGGACAATATGATAATTTATCCCATCCATATTTTTCATATTATTCTAAAACTATACAAGCTGCAACTCAAAACATGGGTTGTGTATGATGGATTTTGATTTGGGTTTCTGATGATTTAACTATTGTCTTTTCAGCAACATCATTACAAGCAGCAAAGTCTCCATGTCAACAAACCAATAAATTAAAGAACTCAAAGGTGTGTTCCTTTTGGGTATTTCTCTTGTTCTTCTCGTTTTTAGGGTCATCTTAGCTTTTACATATTGTACATAGGTGTCTAGGAGTTATTCAAGTCCAACTCTTCCCTTATCTCAATCTCAAGTACTGTGAAAACAATAGGATAGTAAAGACCAGTGTTACACGGGGACATGTTCCCCAGGTTCAGGAATGCGCCCCCCTCACTCCCCACGCCTTGCGGACTTGGGGGTTCTTGGCGAAACGTTTCTCCTCGTCGATAATTCAGTGGAACGTGAGGAAACGTAGGGGGAGCTTGTCCCCCTGTTTTGAAACGCGCACCGGTGAAGTGGGGGGCTCCTGGGCGCTCCAGTTAAATTTTTAACATTACCATTAATTGTTTCAGGATGTTTGAGAGTGGTTCTAACCTCATCGGAGTTCATATGCAAAAAGTAGATTTTTTTATTCCATTCAAAATTCAACAGACTTAACAGCTTTCAAGATTTCAGGATTGCAATGTTTCCACTGAATTTGATCATGTATGAGGTTAAGGGATTGTCATTTAATCAAGCATAACAACCTATCTATGTACCTTGATGTTGGTGGTGTTGATTGTTGAACTCCTCTATTATGACCTTAATGAAAATGTATCCTTTATTCAAGCAAAATCACTTATTAAGCATGGAAATTTTTTTCTAGTTCTACCTTATTTTAATGTTTGGTTTACAAAGTTTCATCAAAATTGTAGGGTGTTGAGTAATGTCCTTTGAGGATCAACTTTGAGATTCAAGGTAAAGGCAAGGAAAAAAATCCTAGAGGAGGGGGGCACAGGGTGCTATTGATGAATAGGATCTCTGTTAAAGATAGTGCAGTTGCGACACCCATTCTCAGGCAGGATGGTACCCTAGTCAGTTAACTAGGGAAGAGTAAAACCCTAGAAGGTACCCTAGGGCCCCGAGTAGTCTCCTGGGGTTCTTGGTCTAGGACCAAGCAGGTTGATGCCATGGCAAAGTCCCTAACATATGGTTAGGGACCTGTTGATGCCTCAGTTGTGTAGGTGTTGGAATGGTGTCTAAGGAAAACAACAGGGGATGAAAAACCAGCCAAAGGGTTCAGATAATCCTACACAAGTATTACCCTATCCTCGAGTTGTTTGGTATGGTTAACACCCACGGATATTCGGCCTCTGCTGGCACTCTTTGGGTTGGTGAGTTTTGATCCAAAAGGATCAGTCTTCCTATGAAGGAAAACAAGATATTGTATGTCTACAAAACAACAGATCTACCTAGAAGGAAATCTAAGCTAAGTTAGAACTATTCTAAGAAGGTGGCTTGTGTATGTGCAGGTCAATTTGATGTAGAAATAGATAAGTGCATTTATCAACTTAACAAAAATGTTAAGAGGTCAATAACTTATCTGCCCAAGTTACTATTAATCAATTAAAATTAATCAACAACAGATTGAGGGTTACATGCATTCAAGATCAACCTGTAACTGATATGTTAATTGAAAAAGTAACATCAATTAAACTTTACTGTGAAACCATTTGCAAAAATGAATAATGTTTTAATTAAATAAACTCTTTCAAAACATCATGAACACACAGATCATTAGCAAAGATAAACCAGAACTATAGATCACTGTGTTTAATAAATTGCAAAAGATTTGATAGCATTGATAAGCAATCTAGAGTTAAAATCAACATTCATCAAAGAAACTTGATCAATAGACAAAAAAAGATCTGAAAATAACTTTTCTGTAAAATTGAAAGTCTGTAAGAAATTACAAGCTTAGCATCAAACAAAGTGTCTCCATTCTCTTTTGCTGATTTTTCCTCTTTGGAAGCAGCGTCTCCCATTCTCTATCCTTACACAATTGAAAGCCAAAAAATTACAGAGCTTTGAAAGAGAAATCTTTTTAAGCTCTGTCGAGCACTTACCCCCCACGGCGGCGCCTCCAACTCCACGAGAAAAGAAGAAATTCTATTCTCTCATATGCAGAGATCCACCCCCCTTTTTCAACGAAGGATTTACCCTTTAAATAATAATTACAAAAAGATAAAATTCCCATAAAACCAGGGATTACAAAATCAGACCTTTCCCCTCTTATCGTCATAGAAAGTGGTCTATACTAAATGTTTCACAAAATCTTTCAAGATATTCACCAAATATTTGCGGGAAAGATCCCGTAATCAACCGTAGAGATTAACCATAACCTACTAATTATTCCCTACGTATGATGAAGGAGCTAGATGATCTGTCTTAAAAGATTCATGATGATCAACAATATCCTTAAAAAATGAAAAGTCATCCACTTGTTCCTCCTTCAAAGGAATTAATGGAAAACAAGTTTTCCATTGATTATAAGATCCCGGATAATGGTGTGGTGTTGGTCAACCATTTTTTTAGTGACCTTCATTTTCATCTTCTGAGGAAAGTGTATGCAAATAGATATGGCCTCAGGTTCTTCTTCACTACCACTATTTTCATTAGGAATATTTGTATCAAAAGGTGGCGACACAGGCTCTTGGTAAAGAACAGGCTGAAGTTCCTTTTCTTTATCAAACCTGGTCAAAGATTTGTGATCCCCCGATAGCACTCAGTATAAGCATCAGATGGAAAACTTATGGAAACTAGCCACCAATATTTACCTATTACAGTATGGCAAACAACCAATTACTTATGTCAAAGCCTGTATTTACTAGGAAGCAAAAAAAGATTTCAAAAATGATTGAGCGTGATAGATTGTCATAATTAAGATCTTACAGCCTGGAACTTGCAATTATCACTTCTGTATTGTCATGACGTGTAACATGTGTCAATAGAAATTGGGTTAAGACAAAGTAAAATAGTAACAGTTCACACATGATTTACATCAAATCTTAGCGCCTAATTCATTACAACTTAGTCGAATCAATGATTACCAATTCGTGAGAGATTACAAGTGAAAATCACAATTTGAAAATCGAATCGCAAACAAAAGAATGGAAAAGCCGAATGATCATTAAAAACACAAAACAATCCCAACCATCGGATCGAGACGAATCCACGGCAGAGATTTAAACTTACAAGTTGCGTCTTCCTCGCAATCCGCAATTGCGGGATGCGGGAATGCAAACGCTTTTACAGTATAATTAATCTTTCCGCAATTTGCAATTTGCGGGTTGCGGGTTGCGGAAACACACAACACAATTTATTAACCCAACTGCTTTCGGCTATCCGCAATTTGCGGGTTATGGGATGAAAAGTTCAAAATATTTACAAAACAATCCCGCAATCCGCAATTGCAGGATGTAGGTTGCGGATTGCAGGAAATACACACTTTTGGGAAAAATTAATTCCTTCCGCAACTCACCAAAACGCAAATAAATGCATAAATTTTTAAAAATGTTAACTAAATCAATCACGACAAAGACATAAAAACCATGATAAACAGCATGGGAATCCCAAAATGACTAAGGGACTTAAGCATCACCTTTTGCATATAAAAATTTGGGCTCTCATGTTTTGGATAAAACATGGGATCTGTTGTAGATACAACAGGACCCTATGTGTCTCTAGGGTATTCTGGTTTGGGACCAACAGTTTCATTGACACGATGTCTAAGCAGATCTTGCAGGTTGAGACAAAGACTTCCTGGTCTGGGACCAAGAAGATTCTTGGTTTGGGACCAAGCAGTTCCTGCAGGAGCATTCCTGGTCAGTTAACCAGGTGAATCTTGGTCAAGTTAACCAAGATGATGCCCTCTCTCCTGATCAGTTATTGCTACGTTGTTTCTCAAGGGACTGGCCACCCCTGGATGATGTCACTAGCAACTAACCCTTAGGGGCAGTATTGAGGACCAGAGGATCACATCATCTAGTTTGGATCTTCTCCTTATACAGAAACGATAAATATATATATGGAACACATGTGACAATGTACCTTGAGAGAGAAAAGATTAAATTGCTTGGTCTTGTTGGACCTATGGGTAAAAGGGTTGATTATCCACCTTTATGGTACACCTTGGTCTTGTGGGTATGATGGGTGTCTTACCTTCTTATTATGACCCCTTTGGTCGACTTATGGTCCCTTATCTTTTACTTGGTCCTACCACTCTTATTGTGTGTACCTTTAGTATGATGACTTTTATTTTATGGTTTTATTTTTGTAAGACCATTGGACCATTGATACCCTATCCTAAGTCAACTTAATTTTATGGTTTTTATTTTTGGACCATTGGTCAAATTAATTTTATGTTTTTTTATTTTTTAAGACCATTGGACCTTTGGTACCCTAATCTAAGTCAAACTATTTTTTATTTTCATGTTTTATTGGTAAACACCATAAAACCTAGGGGTTACCTAAGTAACCTTTCTAGAAGGCTTGTTAAGATTATAAATTGAAGTCTTGAATTTTCATTTGACATGTCTTGACAAGAGAAGATTGGAGATCTGCTTCAAGGGACTGTTCTAGGGTTTTTTGTTGCTATCTTTGGCTTGATGTCTAGGCTTTTGTTGTTGGTTTGAGCTGTCGCCACCTCTTTCTCATCCTCTTAAGGCTGCCACTCTCTTTCCCTATCTATTGTTTTTTTATGTTGGGTTGTCATTGTTTGTGGTTCCTACTAAACTGGGCAGTGACTGTTTCTACACTCCTTGAGCTAGACCGTGATTATTTCTACATTCCTGCTGCTAGGCATGACTGTATCCTCTCTTTGTTGGTCGTGAAGTGTCTCTGCTAGTGTGACTGTGTGTCACTGTTGGGCATAACTGATTGTGTCTGCTACTGTGATTGTGTGTCACTGCTGGGCATGACTATGTCTCTGCTGGGCATTACTGAATGTCTCTGCTAGTGTGACTATGTGTCACTGCTGGGCATAACTGAGTGTGTCTGCTAGCGTGATTGTGTGTCACTACTGGGCGTGATTGTGTCTCTGCTGGGCATAATTGAATGTCTCTGCTAGTGTGATTGTGTGTCACTGTTGGTTGTGACCTAATGAATCTCAATTGTGACCTCTATGAGGTGTTTGGACAGAGTTGTGATCTTTGTGGGAAGCTTGGATAGAGATCTAATTCTTGTGGGATGTTAAGACTCAAACTTGACCTTGTTGAGTTGATCTGAGTTGTGACTTGTGTCAATCTACTTGAGCTGGTTGTAATCTTGCTAGTACCTAACAGTGTTTGGGGCTGAGTGTCACTGTTGGGATTTTCACTTTTGGTGATTGGGTCATATTGCTTGCTACTGTATTTAACCTTAACCTACTGCACTCTTTCTCTCTCTTTCAAGGTATGTCATTCATTCCTTTTGGCAGCTTGTCCTTACAACGACAAGAGTTGATTCCAAAAGTGTCTGATTATAAGGCAGATCCAAACCAGATCTCAACTAACCCTTTATTACTGTTGTTATATATTTTGTTTTAGTACTGCTGATTATATCTTGTTTTAGTAATGTTGTTATATTTTTTTTTAGTACTGCTGCTACTATGTTTTGCATCTCAAAGACCAACTTTAGCATAGGGACCATTGAGGAGTGCTAAAGTTGAAAGAGATGAAAATTATGTTCAAATTTGTCCTATTAGTTTGTATCTAGCACTATGTTGGAGTTTTATTCAGTTTTGTTCTGCATCTTGAAATTTATCTTGTGTTACAAAGTATTTGATTGAATTGGTTGTTAATTTAAAAAAAACTTAATCTAACCCAAAACTTTAACATGGTATCAGAGCTTAGGGATTGTAGTTAACTCTGTTGTGTAGTTTAACAGAGTCCACAATGATCCTAAGACAAGGGTTTCAACTTTGTCAAACTAACAGTAAGGGTTTGAACTTTATTTTGGCCATTAAAGTGATAAAAATGGTAAAGATTTGGTATTTACCAAATTGAATTACCTCTGAGACATTTGAAGAAAGAGATGTATTATTTCAGTCTATACCAGAAATTGGATTTGATAGAATGAAAACTTGATGACCCCTTGAAGAGACTAGCAAATCCCAGTAGTATTTTGACTTCTTCTAAGTTGATCATTTCTGGTCAGAGTTTGTTAGCATAAGGAAGTAAGAATTCAGGTATGATCATGATCATATGTGTTAAACTATCATGACTTATATTAACAAGTGTGATGATGCATGAGATCTTGAAACTATATTATTTAATAAGTGCATGCTTAGGTTTAAAAGATATTAATGTAGAATCATTATTTGTGATGCATCGATCAATGTAATATGAATTTGCAAGTGCAAAGAAGCTTAGAGCATAATCTCATATCTAGGGTTATGACCTAACCTAGATTGTACTAATACATGTATATTATTGTATGAGGACGATATGATGTTGACACCTCTAAGGGTACATGTTCAATTTGATGTCAAGATCAAGATGCACCATGTGATTTCTACATAAGGACAGATATAAAGAGGAAGTAATTTCTATCCCAACTTATGTTGATTCTTTGTCATGATATATGGATATATTCTTGATGGCGTTGAGACAGTTGCTTTGTACATATATGATAAGATCATGTTATTATGTGGATGTGACAACTTACAAGTAATGAATGTTTGCAGATCTTGTTTTGCACAGCTCAAGAGGGAGATGAATGTTCAGGTACAGAGGGAGTAAGAGGCTCCATAAAATGCAGGGTCGGTTATGTTGGATGTTCATCCTCCCAAAAACGTTGCCAGGCATTCGTTTTTGATAGAGTGGAACAACTAGTGAGTTCAGAGATCAAGAGGGAGCTAAAATGTGCTCCTTATTTCCCAACAGGATGGGATTGCAAAGAAAAGTTGTGATCTCCCTTGAAGAAAGTTTTAAGAGAACCCTCCCTAGTGATATAGACATGGAAGTAAGCCCAGTCCATGAGTTATCTCTTTTAGATGAGCAGAGGGAGGAGGTCAAGGAGTCTTTCGGTTGATATCTTTGTAAATCTATTGAGAGGTTTCATGATTGTTCTGGTTTGATATCTTAGATGAGCCATGTCACTGTTTTAGAAACCTCCATTTATGAGGAGGCATCCAAACATCATGTTTGGAAGATGTTAAATGACGTGTGAATAATAGTTCTCAGCTATTAAGGGAAGTCACTTATAACTTCCAAGCAGATCTATAAAAGATCAAGCCTTTTGCTGATAGTTAGAGCTATTTGGAGCTCTCAGAAAATCTTGTGCTCTATGACAGGTAAGAACACTGTAGTATCCCAAATCCCGATATTTTCTATTTCTATACAAATATGCTGATACAACGAGGCATGCAAACTGCCAAGCAAAAATCCCTATTTTATAGGAAAAATTAGGGTTAGGGTTTGCAAGAAAGAATGAACACTTACCACTGATAAGCCGGCTGAACTGCTCCGGAGAAAGTATGCAAGCACCGGATACTGGATTGAAAATAGGTGGATCTCCTCTGCTCCAGGTGAACCCCAGCAACAAGACACCCTAGTCAGAAAAGGGTGACGCCCTCAAGGAAGGAGGTGTCCGATGGAACTGCGAATTTGCCGGGTCGATAGGTTTTCAGTGCCGGAGAGAATGCCTGATGCATGTGGAGGTTCTGAGACCTCTAGGCAGGGTAGCGAATTGCTTCAGAGAGGCAGCTACTCACGCCCTGGAACCCCGAAACTGCTAATAACTGCTTCGGATGAGCCCTGATGGATCTGATAATCACTGGGTACCGGAGTATGAAGCCGATGATGAGAATGGTGCCTGAGTTTCGGAAGGAAACTAAGATCTGAAGGCCCAACAGCTGATTAGGGCTTTCTGGCTAAAAACCCCCTCTTACGGCTGCACACGTGTCCCTGCAACGATCTATACCACGTACTAGATAACTGATGAATGAATAAAGAACAAGTGGTGAACCTGTATGGCTTACCCGGAATAAGACTAGGACAGATGATTCACTGCCGAAATCCTGTTAACTGAAGACTCCGTCTCCAACCCCAACTGCTGTGCTGCAATCCAAGAGCTCCCAAAATAATCATAATCAAAAGTGAAGTCTCCTTTGGCTTTAACCTCTATTTATAAATTTCAACTGCGCAAAACCTAATCTTTGACCTAATTAAGTCACTTTATCTTCTAATTTGCTGTTGACTTGCATGCATGCGGATGGAGACTTAAAGAGTGCATGCATTATTAAATAATGCTAGGATGGCATGCACGAAGGTGGCCTTTGGCCCCGGTGGCCCTTGGCCCCGGTGGCCCTTCTCGACCAAATGATGATGCCCTAGATCTTCTATGGATGGCATCAGTTCTTAGCTAATTCTCTAGCTGTCAGTAACCGCTCGAACCCACAGGAATCACATAGGTTAGCGGTTTTGGGGCCTTAAGGCCTAATTGGAAGAGGACATTACAAACACATCAAGAGGAAGTATCAACATGTCTGGGACATGGTGCAGTATGCTCTGTCAAGTAGACATTTTACTAATGTGTTGACTAAGCCTATGTCGAAAGTAGACATTTTACTGATGTGTTGACTAAGCCTATGTCGAAGTCTAAGTACTTCTGAGACAAACTTAGTGTTGTTGAGAATGCCTCTCTTGCTGAGAGGGGGTGTTAAAGATAGTGCAGCTGCGAGACCCATTCTCAGGGAGGATGGTACCCTAGTCAATTAACTAGGACAGAGTAAGACCCTAGAAGTTACCCTAAGGCCCCCAGTAGTCTCCTGGGGTTCTTGGTCTAGGATCAAGCAGGTTGATGCCATGGCGAAGTCCCTAACATATGGTTAGGGCCCCTATATGTCTCTAGGGTATTCTAGTCTGGGACCGGACAGTTTCTTGGACATGATGTCCAAGTAGATCCTGCAAGTTGAGCAGAGACTTCCTAGTCTAGTACCAAGAAGATTCTTGGTCTGGAACCAAGCAGTTCCTGCAAGAGCATTCCTGGTCAATTAACCAGGTGAATCTTGGTCAAGTTAATCAAGATGATGTCGTCTCTCCTAATCAGTTATTGCTAGGTTGTTTCTCAAGGGACTTGCCACCCCTTGATGATGTCATTAGCAACTAACCCTTGGGAGCAATATTGAGGACCAGAGGATCACATCATCCAGTTTGGATTTTCTCCTTATACAGTGAGGATAAAAATATATATGGAACACATGTGACAATATACCTCGAGAGAGAAAAGATTAAAGTCCTTGGTCTTGTTGGTGCTATGGGTTAAAGGGTTGATTGTCCACCTTTATGGTACACCTTGGTCTTGTCGGTATGACGGGTGCCTTACCTTCTTATTATGACCCCTTTGGTTAACTTATGGTCCTTTATCTTTTACTTCGTCCTAGCACTCTTATTGTGTGTACCTTTAGTATGATGACGTTTGTTTTGTGGTTTTATTTTTGTAAGACCATTGGACCATTGATACCCTATCCTAAGTCAACTTAATTTTATTGTTTTTATTTTTGGACCATTGGTCAAATTAATTTTATGGTTTTTATTTTTGGACTATTGGTCAAATTAACTTTATGGTTTTTATTTTTTAAGACCATTGGACCTTTGGTACCCTATTCTAAGTCAACCTATTTTTTATTTTTATGTTTTATTGGTAAACACCCTAATACCTAGGGTGTACCTAAGTGACCTTTTTAGAAGGCTTGTTAAGATTATCAATTGAAGTCTTGAATGTTCATTTGACATGTCTTGACAAGATAAGATTGGAGATCTACTTCAGGGGACTGTTCTAGGGTTTGTTGCTGCTATCTTTGGCTTGACGTCTAGGCTTTTGTTGTTGGTTTGAGCTACCGCCACCTCTTTCTCATCCTCTTAAGGTTGCTTCTCTCTTGCCCTATCTGTTGTTCTGTTTCTGTTGGGTCGTGATTGTTTGTGGTTGCTCCTGAACTGGGATGTGACTATTTCTACATTCTTTCAGTTGGGTCGTGACTGTTTCTACACTCTTGCTACTAGGCGTGACTGTATCCTCTCTCTGTTGGTTGTGAAGTGTCTCTGCTAGTGTGACTAAGTGTCACTGTTAGGCATAACTGATTGTGTCTGCTAGTGTGACTGTGTGTCACTGCTGGGCGTGACTCTATCTCTGTTGGGCATAACTGAGTATCTCTGCTAGTGTGACTATGTGTCACTACTGGGCATAACTGAGTGTGTCTGCTAGTGTGACTGTGTGTCACTACTGGACATGATTGTGTCTCTGTTGGGCATAACTGAGTGTCTCTGCTAGTGTGACTGCTAGCTGTGACCTAATGAACCTGAGTCGTGACCTCTATGAGGTGTTTGGACAGAGTTGTAATCTCTGTGGGAAGCTTAGATAGAGGTATAATTCTTGTGGGTTGTTAAGACTCAGACTTGACCTTGTTGGGTTGATCTGAGTTGTGACTTGTGTCAATCTACTTGAGCTGGTTGTAATCCTGCTAGTACCTAACAGTGTTTGGGCCTGAGTGTCACTGCTGGGGTTTTCACTTTTGGTGATTGGGTCATATTGCTTGCTACTGTATTTAACCTTAACCTATAGCACTCTCTCTCTCTCTCTCTCAAGGTATGTCATCTGTTCCTTTTGGTAGCTTGTCCTTACAATGACAAGAGTTGATTCCAAAAGTGTCTGAGTATAAGGAAGATCCAAACCAGATCTCAACTAACCTTTTATTACTATTGTTCTATATTTTGTTTTAGTACCGTTGTTATATAATTTGTTTTAGTACTGCTGATTATATCTTGTTTTAGTACTTTGTTTTAAAACTGCTGATTATCTTGTTTTAGTATTGTTGTTATATTTTGTTTTAGTACTGCTGCTACTATGTTTTGCATCTCAAGGACCAACTTTATCACAGGGACCATTGAGGAGTGCTAAAGTTGAAAGAGATGAAAATTATGTTCTAATATGTCCTACTGGTTTGCATCTAGCACTATGTTGGAATTTTATTCAATATTGTTCTGCATCTTGAAATTTATCGTGTTACAAAGTATTTGACTGAATTGGTTGTTAATTTAAAAAAAAAACTTAATCTAACCCAAAACTTTAACAATCTCAATATAGGATTAATAGTTCACTCTTGCATAATTGTATGTTGGACTTGAAAACCTCAAATAATGTGATGCCCTCTGGAATTATGAAGAAATAGGGTCCTTAGGTCAGATTTCCGCATTACAACATCTTTGACATGGATTCACACAATGTTGAAATGTGTTGAATAATTGAAGAATAAGATTGTATTTACAGGAGCAGCTTAAACTGTATTTATAGGGGATGAATTGGTATTGCCGGGATTTATAATTCTTATATCTTTTACCTTTTTTATGACCTCGACGTCCCCCCGTCTCATCCAAATTTTCCTAAAATTTGGGGGTGGTCTCCACACGTCCCCAATGTGTGTTTCCCTGCTTCCACGCTCCCACACCCTTGATCCAGAAGACATGTCCGCATAGAAGGATTGATGTGGATGTAAAATAACTGAATCTTCAAACTCAATTCCTTTCAATGATTTCATTCAGGAAAAGCAATGATGGTTTTTTCAATCCATAGAAGAGCCTCTAATAAAAGTTTTCAGTTCCAACATCGTTATCTTTAAACAAAATCACTCTAGAAAACATATGGTTCTGTACTTGGAATCTATTTTTAATCAAATCCTTTAGGATAACCAATATGCACCAATAACCAGGGCTGTCTCCATCTACTGTAATGGTAGAAGAAGACTATTTTGTGTTTGCATAGCTGTAAGCAGCAGCTAATGAGATTTAATAGATTGTTTTCTGAGACAAGCTTAGGAAAAACCACCCATTTCTTTGCATCTATGTTACTGCAGAAATTAAAGCAGCAACAAAACATTGCAACAGTGATAATAATATGGAAGCTTTTTGTCAAGTCAGACTTGCAAATTTTATTTTGACAGGATAATGATAAAAGATGATGATAGGAAAACCCATCAACTTCTCTGCATCCATGTTACTGTGGAAATTAAAGCAGCAAGAAAACATTGCAACATTGATAACAATGATGCTTTTTGTCAAGTCAGACTTGCAATTTTCATTATGCACACAAACTGATAAACATCAAATGGAATAGTTCAAGCTTCAAATCTAAAATATTATTCTTAACAGGCTAATGATCCAAGGATAATCCTTGCAGCACCATTTGGTGATATTGGCATTTTAAGCAAACACTTTTCATGTAATATTTGAAGTGTGGAAGGAAAAGAATCAAACCTGAAGAAACCACACTGGTGGTTTTGCATTGGCCTCGGAATGTTTATCCTTAGCGTGCATATCAAATGGCCACTTCTCCTTTTTCCTCTTTTGGTTCTGATCAATATTAGTGCTTTCCCAGTGAGAGCTTTTCTCATCCATCTTGTTTTCTTGACTTGGAAAGCATGTTCTTCCAGAAGTGCTTTCAATTTTTGTTGGTATGAGAGTTTGTTTACCAACTGCCACTGTGGGTTTCATATCCGTTAGTAAATTCTCTTCATCTTCTAATCCTCTGAGCCTCTTTAAAGGCACATTTTCCCATGTATTTCTCTGTGTCAATGTTCCATTATCTGCTGTGGACCATTCTCTATGCCTTGATCTTGTTGTAATTTCTTCCATCTGTGTGGTAATAGAGAGTTGTCCGTTGTTTCCAAGTTGAATTCGACAAGTGTCTGAAACCTCAGTAGATGTTACAGGATCCTGATCAGCTACTCCAGCTTCTGTTGTTTCTGTTTCATGCTCTTCGTCTAGATCATCCAAATATTCCTCTGGAGGCTTTTCAAGATCAATAGTTCTCCTTATCTTTTTCTTGGTGGCAGCTGAATTGATCACATTTTTATCGCCCTCCCACAAAGGACTCTGGCTGCTATTATGTGCAATATTCTCTGCTGTAAGACTAGAATGTGAGAAAGATCTGGTTGTTGTAATCGGAATGTTGTGGCCTTCTCCCGGATTATGTGGAGAAGCTCCACGTTCAGACTCGAAAAACGACCTTCTAATTTCTAAGCCTTTTGATGTATCATTTTGAAGTTGAATAGCACCCGTTGCAAATGCAGGAAACTTAGGTGGAGTACATGAAATATTCCTAATTTCATGCATTACAGATCTCTGCACATTGTAGAGCTTGTGTAGTGCTTGAACCTGATACACAAAACAAGTTGAATAAATATAAGTCTATACAGGTTCTCAGTTATGCGTGTGCGTTTCTTCTTTTCTCTTTTTTTTGAGTTCTGGAGATATACTTCCCAGTGCTTTCAGTTTTCAGTGTTTTCATATTGTAATAGTCTACGTATTATCTTGTTTTTCTTTCTTAATCAAATATAATCTTTCGGTTCCATAACAGATTAATAGAGTTCAATTTCTAATACAGGCTATATGGCTCTCAGCCTAAACATAATTTGAAATTCTTAGATTTCATCACAAAAAGGAGGCAGCTAAGTGAAGTGTTGATTGATACAATTTAAAGTTTAGTCAATTGGTAGATGCTTTTCCAAACCCTTAATTGTTTTGCAAGTTTAGGATGTACATAGTGAATACCTGGGTAATAAAAATATATCCAAATGCAACTATCAGGTCGTATGCTCAGGAGAAATGCAGAAATGTTAAGGACCACAATTTTTAAAAGAAATATAAGATTGCAGTGTCAACCCTGTTAATAATTTCTTCTCTCTTTCTAGTCTTCTCTATATTTCTTGGTGAAACAACTTTCTAAGCAATCAGGATCATATGAACTTGTGTATGTCCATCATATCCAGATCACACTGTACTTTTACCGGAGTTATTCACTAATTTATCCAGATCTGCCAACAATAGAATATAGTTTGAGTTACTTGAGCGCACGAGCGAGAATTTTTCTCACATTCCCTTTCATATGTAATAAACACTTGTGCCTTTCTAAGCACCAATAATGGAGTGGGACCCAAAGACTTAAACGGAATGGCAAGAGGCTCATC
This sequence comes from Pseudotsuga menziesii, assembly GCA_001517045.1. NCBI lineage: Eukaryota > Viridiplantae > Streptophyta > Pinopsida > Pinales > Pinaceae > Pseudotsuga > Pseudotsuga menziesii. The sequence goes on from LPNX010864610.1 coordinate 357,479, forward strand.
GCAATAAATGTATGCTAATTCTAACAGGTGGACATGCTAAGAAACCTGTCGCAGCTCAGCTCTTGTTCCCATGGTCAACAAGTTAGGAAACTGCAGTAGCCAAAGATCAGTTCAGTCATGATTTTTGTAGTTTGATACTAAGAAAGGAAGTGGAAAACTCTACCAAATGCTCGTGATTCTTGGTAGTTTATTCATGATTCTATGCCAAACCTGGTAAATGAATAAACAGGTCATCTTTATGGAGATATTGATAAAAGGTTTTCCACTTGCATCTGGAAGCTGGCTTTGAGGTGTAAGTCCTCATGTTGATGTGATTAGCATCCTTCTTCACTTCACTATTAATAATGTTAACAATTTCAGTGCCGGATTTGAGGTGCAAGTCCTCATGTTGATGTGATTAGCATCCTTCTTCACTTCACTATTAATAATGTTAACAATTTCAGTGCCATGCCATGCAGCCTCTCTTTAGCTTGTGATTTCAATCTTTGCGATGTCTATAATAAATACAATTCTTACTAACATATCCCAAAATTGAAATTTCATTCCACTGAAAGTTCTCTTACTATTATCTTATTATAATGTCCCTGGGATTTCAATATGCTTTATCTCAAAATAATATTTTATTATTCACTAGAAATTCTAGCCACATTCATTATCTAGCAATTAGGTAGGATTAACAAACATTTACAGGTGGTTGTCATGATTAGTTCTCAGTCTGAACTTCCTCCCAAAAGGTAGCGCCTTTACATCTTCAAGACTTCAAAGCATGCACAAAACCTGCAAGCTTTATATCATGACTTAGGTAATTTGGTTCATGATGCTTGGGCTTCTTGGACTCATAACAGACAACAAGGTAGTTTGATTCATGATGCTTGGGCTTCTTGGACTCATAACAGGCAACATGGTTCCCATGCATGAGACATTGAGAACCCCTCCAATGCCTTTAATGCATACATCCATGCATACAATAAGATATTCATTTCGATCATCTTTAAAATTGGAGCGCTTGTGAGTATCTTCTTCAAATGTTGAAACCCCTCTTCACACTTCAGTGTTCACATGAACTTCATCTCCTTATTTTGCAAAGAAGATGGGATAGGTGCTATTAGAAAATCTTTCCACAAATCTTCCGTAAGAGCACGCAATGCCCATAAACAATATGACAACAGATGCATTCCTTGGAAGAGGCCAGCATTCCTTGGAAGAGGTCACTAAATAATTGCTTCAATCTACTTGAGGGTCCACTGCAATGCATTCCTCAAAAATAATGTGGCCCAAGAGGGACCGCTTCTGATATAACTCACACTTTCTTGCTTGGCATAAAGCTTGTGCTGTATCAACACGTGTAGCACTAGGCACAAGTGTTCCCCGTGCTATTTTTCATTTCTTAAATAGCTAAGGATGTCATCTAGAAAGACAAGGATGAACTTGTCCAAATAATTGTTGAAAACAATGTTCATTATGTGCATGAGCATAGGTATGGCATTGGTCATCCCAAAGGGTATCACTACAAACTCATAATGTCCATAGCATGTTTTGAACATTGTTTTATAAATTCCCTCATCCTTGATTCAAATTTGATGAAAATGCAACATGATCTAATAATATTGTTAAGATGTATTGATTTCAGTGATATTACATTTTGTATGATATCATTATGTGAAATAGTTGAAACCTAATCTAATTGAGACTTATTACTTTGTATTATATATTTAATTCATCATTAAATTTCATTGCGTCTTTCACATGTAGCATCATTGAACATGATTACTTTATTACAATTGACCATTTTGATCATGTAAATATTTTTTATTTTTTAACTTTGGATGAAATGATTTCAATATGGTAATTTTGGTTTTAAGCAACATTATTTTCACGCGGCCATTATGATTAGAACCAGCATAGATCCATCTTAACTCTAGCTCTATCAAGCGTCGAGAGAGATCAAATCCCTTGAGGTGCAAACCTTTCCTCAAGTTTATGACTCTAAAAGGGTTTTGCACCTCAAGGAATTTGATCCCTCTACGCTTGATCAAGCCAGAGTTAAGATGGATCTATGATAGTTAGTCCTTGATCTGAACTTCCTCCCAAAAGGTAGTTCCTTCACATCTTCAAAGCATGCACAAAAATTTCAATATTTAAATCATGAGTTAGGTAGTTTGGTTAATGATGCTTGGGTGTCTTGGACTCATAACAGACAACATGATTACTATGTATGAGAACCCCTCCAATGCATGCATCCATGCATACAATCAAATCTTCATTTGGATCATCTTTTAAATTTGAGCGATTATGAGTAGCGTCTTCAAATGTTGAAAACCCTCTTCACACTTCAGTGTTTGCATGAACTTCGTCCTCTTATTTTGCGAAGAAGATGGGATAGGCATTATTAGAAAATATTTCCACAAATATTCTATAAGAGCATGCAATGGCCATAAACAATCTGACAACAGAAGCATACCTTGGAAGAGGCCACTAAATAATTGATACAATCTACTTGAGGGTCCACTGCAATCCATTTCTCGAAAATAATGTGGCCCAAGTGGGACCACTTTTGATAAAACTCACACTTTCTTGCTTGGCATAAAGCTTGTGCTCTCTCTAGTCTCAACACTTGTAGCAGTAGGCACAAGTGTTCCCCGTGCCCTTTCTTTTCTTAAATAGCTAAGGATGTCATCTAGAAAGACACGGATGAAGTTGTCCAAATAGTTGTTGAAAACATTGTTCATTATGTACATGAGCATAGATAGGGCATCGGTTCTCCAAAAGGGTACCAATATAAACTCATAGCGTCCATAGCATGTTTTGAACATTGTTTTATAAATTCCCTCATCCTTAATTCAAATTTGATAAGAACACAAATCTATGCATTGGGAAATGCAATATGATCTAATAGTATTGTTATGATGCATTGATTCTAGTGATATTACATTCTGTATGATATCATTAAGTGAAATAATCAAAACTTGATTGAGATTGATCACTCTATATTATATATCTAATTCATCATTAGATTTCATTGCGTTTTTTCACATGTATCATCACTAAACATGGTTACTTTATTACAATTCACCATTTTGATCATGTCAATATTTTTTTAATTTTGGATGAAATGATTTCAATGTGGTAATTTTGGTTTTAAACAACATTGTTTTCATGTGACCACTGTGATTGGAACCAACATAGATCCTCTTAACTCTAGCTGAATCAAGTGTCTAGAGGGATCAAATCCCCTGAGGTGCAAGCCTTTCCTCAAGTTTAGGACTTTGGTTTTGCACCTCAAGGGATTTGATACCTCTCGACGCTTGATAGAGTCAAAGTTAAGATGGATCTATGTTGGTTAATCCCCAGTCCTAACTTCCTCCCAAAAGGTAGTGCCTTCACATGTTCAAAGCATGCACAAAACCTGCAAGCTATAAATCATGAGTTAGGTAATTCAGACCATGATGCTTGGGCTTCTTGGACTCATAACAAACAACATGATTCCCATGTATGAGAACCCCTCCAATTCCTTCAATGCATGCATCCATGCATAAAATTAGATCTTCATTTGAATCATCTTTAAAATTGGAGTGCTTGTGAGTAGTTTCTTCATATGTTGAAACCCCTCTTCACACTTCAATGTTCACATGAACTTCATCCCCTTATTTTGCAAAGAAGATGGGATAGGCATTATTAGAAAATATTTCCACAAATATTCTATGAGCATGCAAGGCCCATAAACAATCTAACAACAAAAGCATTCCTTGGAAGAGGCCACTATATAATTGCTTCAATCTACTTGAGGGTCCAATGCAATCCATTCCTCAAAAATAATGTGGCCGAAGTGGGACTGCTGATAAAACTCACACTTTCTTGCTTGGCATAAAGCTTGTGATCTCTAAACACTTGTAGCACTTGGCACAAGTGTTCCCCATGCTCTTTCTCATTTCTTAAATAGCTAAGGATGTCATCTAAAAAGACAAAAATGAACTTGTACAAATAGTTGTCGAAAACATTGTTCATTATGTGCATGAGCATAGCGAGGGCATTGGTCATCCCAAAGGATACCACTACAAACTCATAACATCCATAGCACGTTTTGAACATTGTTTTACAAATTCCCTCGTCCTTTATTCAAATTTGATAGTATGTAGATCTCAAGTCTATATTTGAGAAGACAATGGCTTCTCTCGTATAGTCAAAATGGGTCATCTATGGTTTGCAAAGAATATTTGTTCTCAAGAATAACTTTGTTCATTTGCTTATAGCCAATGCAAAGCCTAAATGTACCATCCTTCTTGAGTCTACTCCTCATTGTGATACACTAAGATGAGCATATCCTTTATCCAGTAACTCATATATCTGCACATTAAACTCCAACGAATCTAGTTTATTTATTCTATCAGCAACCCTTGATACTAGTATAGTGCCTGACAAAAGCTCAATAGAAAAGTTTACCTCTATTCCCAGAAAAAGTCCTAGCATCTCATGAACAACAAATTCTTTAACATTGGACAATCCTTAAGACTTGGTCATTTTTTGTTGAAAGGACCTACAACATGCACCACAAAACATGGGAAACCTTGTCTCAAACATGTCTTCACCTTTATTAAAGAGCTCGAGCTCTGTTCAAGGTAGATAGGCCTAGCAATTCAGGATTGCTTTATCTCCCCTTCATCATTAACGCGCCCAAAGCTCTTCTTGTAATGGCCCACCTTGGCTTGGTGATGTGAGAGCAAATCTAGTCAAACCAAGGCATCATACGAACCCAATGCAAATCTGCATGAATTGGGATTCCAGTCAATTCCACTACACAATCTGGGACCATCTCTTTGACTCATCTCAACATCTTTCTAAGCATTTCCAACGCCATGGTGTTTCTAACCTTCTTGCACTAAATCCCACACTTAACAACTACATGCAATGCTACGAAACTATGACTAGCTCCTCAATTTATCAACATAGACACAAGGTGAAATCCAGTCTTACTTTGCACCTCAACCATGGTCTCTCGATGGTTTGTTCATTACTATTATGGTGCTACACATATCCTACATGCTTTTTATTAGATTTTCACAAGATTATAGCAATATATCTTAATTGCAATTAATCAATAGGATCACTAGAAAAAGAACAAAGCACAAAAAAATAACACTAGTGTTTTTATCTTGAGAAACCCAATCGAGAAAAAACCCAGCAAACCTTCGTATAGAGATAATGATCTTCTAAGAACAAAGAGAAGAAGAGAGAGAGAAAATGTCTCTCGCAGATATAACCCTAGAAAACACTCTCCTAGACTGTTGGAGCGCACCTTTACTGCTGAGTTGAGTAGCTGTGAACGTGTGTAATAATGAGGAGGGGCGCCTCCTATTTATACTGATTTTCCACTAGGAAAATGACTGGGGCCGACTTCTCTTGGGGGAGCAATAAAAATATATTTTATAATTTTATTTTTGTTTCTTTCTTATGCTTGCTTTTCACCCCAAGGTTTGCAATGAATAATTACAACAGTATAATCTCCCGTAGGAGGTACAAGGAGGTACAATACAAGTACAATAAGAATAGCTTCTGAAGTTGCACAAATTCCAACACTCCCTCTCAATGAGGAAGGTATTCTTCATACATGGTCATCATCAACGTCATGAACATCTGGGTCTCTTCTGTAAATCTCATCTGTCTTGATCATCTCTATACATACCGAAGGCTGTCAACATGTCATTGTAAGGTCTTTTTATCAATTGTAGTTCTATTTGCTACTTGTCTGTCTCATCTGCCGATGGGATCCTCCCATACCTGGCTTAAGAACCTAAACGAGCAAATGTGCACGACCATACTACCTGTTAGTCTCATCTGCCGATGGGGTACTCCCATACCTGGTTGAGAACCTGAATGAGTAGAGCTACCTGTGCAATCGCATGACCATCTACTACCTATCTGACTTATCTGTCGATAGGATTCCTCCCATACCTAGCTGAGCACCTAAACGAGTAGAGGCACCTGTGTCAACCCGACCATCTACTACCTGTTGGTCTCATCTGCCGATGGGATTTCTCCCATACTTGGCTGAGAAATTGGACGAGTAGAAGTACCTGGGCATAAGCATGATAAATGTCTCTTAATCATCTCTCCCTCTCAAGGAGGGATAAGTTCTCCTCTACTACAAGTCTTCCTTGAAAGTATTCAAACTTCACTATGGGAAGAGGCTTAGTGAGAACATCTGCAGTCTGGTCATCTGTCGGAATATACTGTAACTCGACCGCAACATTCTGCACCATATCACATATGAAGTGATATCGAATCTCTATGTGCTTCGACTTGTCGTGAAATACAGGATTCACTGACATCTGCACACAACTCTGGTTATCACAGTGAATCACGGTTGGCTATGGAATTTGGCCAAACAATCGTGCAAGAAGTTTATGAAGCCAAACTGCTTCTCGGGTTGTTGTGCTGGCAGGCATATACTCGGCCTCTGCAGTACTGAGAGCTACTGAGTTTTGCTTCCTACCACACCAGGAAATTACTGCAAAACCCAAACTAAAACAGTATCCTGAAGTATTCTTCCTATCTGCAGTGCATCCAGCCCAATTTGAGTCTGTAAACCCTTGTAATTTCAAGTCACATTTTGAGTCATATCGTAGACCATATCCCACAGTGCCACGTAAGTATCTGAGCACATGTTTTGCAGCAGTCCAGTGAATCTGCCTTGGCTCGCACATGAACCAAATGAGGGTATTCACAGCAAAACAAACATCTGCTCTGGTGTTCGTCAGATACATGAAGGACCCAATCCGTTGGCGATACATAGTGGGATCGATCAAATTTGAATCTGAAGCAAAATATCTCAGCTTCTTCAAATTTGCATCCATCGGAGTAGCTATGGACTTGCAGTCCAACATTTCGAATCTCTTCAGTATATCTATGGTGTATTTTCCTTGACCTAGGAAAATCCCCTTCTACCTCTGCCATACTTCTAATCCCAAGAAGTAATGCATCAATCCAAGATCCTTCATTTCGAACTCAAAGGCGAGTTTCTTCTTACACCATATGATAAGTTTCTCATTTCCAAAGAGAAACAGGTCATCAACAAATAGTATCAAAATTAGTGGCTCATCATTCACAACCTTGTAGTAAAGGCTAGGGTCTACATCACTTTTGGTGAATCCTAGACTCACCAAGAATCCATCTATTCGTCCATACCAAGCACGGGGTGGTTGCTTGAGTCCATAGAGAGCCCTTTTCAGCTTGCATACATGAGACTCCTTCCCATAGACAACAAACCCTTCTGGTTGTTCAATATATACTTCTTCCTCAATAATACCATTGAGAAAAGTTGTCTTGACATCCATTTGATGCAACTTCTATCCCATAGTTGAAACAGTAGCTGTGACCGATCTTATGGAAGTATATCGAGTCTCAAGAGAAAATGTCTCATCATAATCGACTCCCTCTTTCTGAGAGAACCCTCTGGCAACAAATCTAGCCTTTTATTTTTCAATGCTTCCATCCGCTCCATGTTTGATCTTGTATAACCATCTGGAAGTCACTACTAACTTATCCTCATGTCTATGCACAATCTCCCACACATCATTCTTCATGATGGATTGGTATTCTTCCACCATGGCATCCTCCCATACTTGGTGTCTGGATGCTTCTTCATAAGGGGTGGGTTCTAATCCATGATGTGACTCATTAATGCCACATAACTAGAGAACCTTTGAGGTCTTTTACTTTCTCGAAAATTACCATGTGGGGTTTCATGCCCCTCAGCATCTTGTAAGGTTTGGTGTGCCCATCTAGGTCTTTTTCGACTTACTGCCATATCTTCCAGAATATCAACTATCGCGACTGGATCAATGGGATCGATGGATTCATCTTTCTCTGCTAACTCATTCTGAACTGGAGGGGGAGATGATCTCATCTCCATTTCCTCATCATCGATCTTCATGTCTGATCCTCTACCTATCCTGACAGACATCTCTTCTTCAAAGGTCACATCCTTGCTAACTTCAATTTGTCTGGATCCTGGGATATAAATTTTGTAGGCCTTTGAAGATTCATTGTATCCCAAGAAAGTTCCCTTCTTTCCTGAAGGTTCTAACTTTGTCCTTTTCTCCTTGGGCACATGTTTGTATACTGGACAACCAAAGATTCGGCGGTGACTGACTTCAGGTTTTACTCCTGTGAAAGCTTCTTCCGTAGTCATGTTATTCCCTATCGTATGTGGTCATCTGTATTGTACATATACATTTGTTCTGGATGCTTATGCCCATAAGAACATAGGTAGACTCTAGTCATGTATCATGACTTTGGATGCCTCCGCAATTGTTATGTTCTTTCTTTCAGCAACCCCGTTTTGTTGGGGGTTGTAGGAAACTGTGAGCTCCCTCTTAATTCCTGCTTCCTTGCAGAAATCATTGAATTCTGTAGAGGTGTATTCTCCACCATTATCTGATCTTAGGATCTTGATCCACTTCCTTGACAAATTTTCGACTTGTGCTTTGAATTCTTTGAACTTGCTGAGTACTTCTTCGGATTCCTTGCTCTTGAGAAAGTATATCCAAGTCTTCTGTGAGTAGCCATCGATGAACGTTACAAAGTAATGATATCCTCCCAATGAAGCAACTGTCATTGGGCTGCACAAGTCAAAGTGCATTAGATCCAATATTTCTTTGGATCTACTCTCACTATCTGGGAAGGATTTCTTGGCATTCTTGCCAAGTGCACATCCTCTACATGTTCCATCATGGTCTACCTGTAGCACTGGTATACCTGTAACTATATTCTTCACTGCTAGGAGAGCTCTGTAATTTAAATGAGCTAGTCTTCTGTGCCATAGCTCACCCATACTTGTAGAGCCATGGACTAGGGCTTGGATTGGTAGAGTGTTCAGTCGATACAAGCTCTCCTCTCTCATACCAATTACTTTGGTTGTATCCATGCTTGAGTTCTTTTGCCAAGCAAGTACTTTTTCATCTGAAAATGCTACTATATATCCTTTGTCTTCTAAGGCTGAGATGGAAACAAGATTTCTTTTCATACCAAGTACATAGAGCACATCACTTAATTGTAGAGTATCATTAGACTCTAGCTAAAGGGAGGTAGCCCCAGATCCCTTCACAGTGTAGTTAGCATCATCTCCAAGTACAACATGGAGATGAGAATCTTTCTCAACTACTTCTGATAGATTTTCTTTATATCCTGTCATGTGTCTAGATGCACCACTATCTATGAGCCAAGTATCAGTAATGGTGGGACCAGTACTTGATAGAGTTGATATGAAGAAGAATTGTGTACGATCTTGATTCTTATGTTTCTTTTGATGATGTTCTTCTTCTACATCAACAGTTGAAGCTTCATGCTTCCTTTTGTGAGAACTTTGACAGCTACTGGCATAATGACTATATTTCTTGCACCTGTAGCATTGGATCTGAGATAGATCCTTCTTTTGTTTCTTCTGATCTGGGGGAGAACTTGATCACTTATCTTGGTTCTTGTGATTGAAGGACTTCCTTCCCCTTCCCTTGTCGTTCTTGGCATGAGATACGAACACTTGATTTTCCTCAGGTTCAGTGCCATAAAGTCTTTGGTGTGCTGTTATTCTCGTCTCTTTCCCGAGTGCATTCTACCCATAGCTTATCAAATTTGGGCAGCTTGGTTCGACCACTTATAGTTTGAATGAAATACTCCCGGGATGGTGGGAGACCATTTAAGGTGGTCATAACGAGATCCTTTTCTTCAAGGTTGTCTCCACTGGACTTTAGCTTGTCCCAGAGCTCGGTGATCCTCATGAAATATGAGGCAATATTTTCGGACTTCGTCATCTTCATATTCAACAGTTTATTCCTCAATGTGAGAGTCGCATTGATGCTACTGTGTTCAAATAGCTTCTTTAAGGTGTTGAACATCTTCCTCGCTGTTGTCTTTTTTGAAATTTGAGGTACCAAGTGGTCTCTAACCGAGTCCACCAAAATCCTTCTTGCTTTGGCATCATTCTTCCTCCAGCGAGATTTGTCTTCTTTGGCTTTTGGTTCTGGGACCTTTGCATTTACAAACTGTAATAGGTCATTTTTTTCTAGTAGAAGAACCCTAGACTTCCGGGGATGAAGTTGGAAGCCCCTTCCAGACTATCTTCAACCTTCATATTGATCATCTTGACTGTAGATCTGGATCTGAAACCTTAGTAGAGACTAGGTCAAAACTGAAGGTTGGAGTTTTGGAAAACTGACTCCACAAGTGAATGAGCCCTAGAGAGGCGAGTTAAGAAAAGGTAGAGTCGAGCCAAAACTGTGGAGGAAGCAGGTCAAAAAATGAAACCCTAATTTCTGTTGCGGCTGCAAAATAGGTCAAAAATTAAAAGTTCTCAGAATTGAGTTATGCCTTCACCAAAAGATGCGCCCTCCTTAGAGCGAAATTCTCAAGGCTCTTTTCTTGCCAAAAAGTTGAGTAAAGGATTTGATAAATGAAACCCTAGTTCCAGCAAGGTTCCAACAATGTTCCGGTAATGGCTTCTTCTAGCACTGCTCTGATACCATGTTAGATTTTCACAAGATTATAGCAGTATATCTTAATTGCAATTAATCAATAGGATCACTAGAAAAAGAACAAAGCACAAAACAATAACACCGGTGTTTTTATCTTGGAAAACACAATCGGGAAGAACCTCGGCAAACCTTCATATAGAGATAATGATCCTCTTAGAACAAAGAGAAGAGAGAGAAAATGTCTCTCGCAGATATAACCCCAGAAAACACTCTCCTAGACTGTTGGAGCACACCTTTATTGCTGAGCTGAGTAGCTGTGAACATATGTAATAATGAGGGGCGCCTCCTATTTATACTGATTTTCCACTAGGAAAATCACTGGGGCCAACTTTGTTAAACTACCAGCAACAAGGAAGGTCTTCCTGCATGCATGTGTTCTTGCGTGCAGAAGACTTAAATAAGGAAGCCAATTGTATTTAATATTTTTCGTAAAATAATTAAAGTGATCTAATTATTTATTGACTTTAAGTGAAAGTGAAATTAGGGTTTTCTCTTTACCTAAAGTTATAAAAGAGAGATCAATTGATGGAGAGGACACAGTTGCATTTCAGCATTTCGACAGAGACAGAGGAAGAAGTGTGAGAGAGAGAATTTTGGCGAAGAAGACAGAGGAGCACTCACTTAGGAAGATAGCCCTAAATTACAGAGGAGAGAGACAAGAGACTTTAGCGGAGGTACACCATACAGCAGCAGAACCGTATAGCTGTACAGCAGCAAGCTGCCTTGGGAACCTTGGGAACCGTGCCATCTCACAGGTTTTTCTCAATGATTTTTGGGTGTTTCGATTTTTCCATCTAGGGCATAAATCAATTTTATGATATTGTAAAAGCTCTGTATTTTCTTAATAAAAATATCCTCTCATACTACTGCACCGGTTTTCCCATCTTGGGTTTTGTCCGAGGGTTTCTACCCAAAAAGATTATGTCGTTTCTATTGATGTGATTGATGTTGTAAATGGTTCTCAGTTTTATATTCCGCTGCATACTGTAAGAAGTTCATGTGTGGTTATGTCAGTTAAATTTAAATATACTGTTTTATCCCTAGTTATGCTTTAAAGGAAAATTTACATGGTATCAGAGCTTTGGTGAGCTAAAGCTGAGAGATTTGCAGCAGCAGTGATAGATCAAGGGAAGATCTATTGAAGACACAAACCTAGACTTCCAGATCTAGGGTTTGACAGGTAACACTTCACTATGGTCGTGCAATTGAGAGTTGAGGATAGACTCCAGGGGGCACAGAACTTTCCTACATGGAAAGAAAGGATCACAAGGATCCTAGACATCAGTGATGCAGAGGAGCACATTGACTCTACAAAAGTTGCACCCACAGATTCGGTAGATCTGATAGCTTGGAAGAAGATTGATTCCAGAGCCATGTTGATTATCATGGATGAAGTGAAGGACCATATAGTCCCTCACCTTTCTGGTAAGAAGACTGCAGCAGAGATGTGGACGGCTTTGGAGAGTCTGTACCAAAGCAAGAACGAGAACCGAAAGATGGTGTTACAAGAGAGGATGCGCAGTACCAAGATGGCCAAGGGAGAAGGAGTGGTGCCTTATCTCACGAGGCTCACACAGATCAAGGATGAGCTTGGAGCTGTTGGCTCTAAAACAGTGGACGAGGAGCTAGTTCGAATAACGCTCAATGGCTTCTCTAATCCATGGGACACCTTTGTCAAAGGTGTTGTGGCTAGGGAGAAACTCCTTGATTGGCAGAGACTATGGGATGACTTTGTGCAGGAGGAGACTCACATGGGTTAAGGATCAGGCTCATCTAGCAGTGCCCCACATACTGTGGATGAGGAGGCTCTAGCCCTTACAGGGAAGAGCAAGGGTAAGGAAAAGAAGAAGAAGGATGGTAAGAAGAACCTTGACGTGTTAAAGGTCAAGTGTTTTATCTGCCACAAGCAGGGACACTTTGCCTCCCAGTGCCCAGACATGAAGAAGAAAAGTAACACTCAAATGGTTGAATCTGCAGAGGTGGATGAGTTCAACAGGAACTTCAATGAGGAGTTTTGCTTGATAGCTTGCATGGCAAGCACCACAAGGAGTAGTATACGGTACATTGACAATGGAGCATCTAGTCACATGACTGGACATAAGAGATTTTTTAGAGACTTGGAGGAGGGTGGAACAGGGATCCACATTGAGCTGGGTAATGATGTGTGGTATCAGATGCAAGGAGTTGGCACTGTTTCGTTTCAGAGGGATTCTGGAAAACCCCTCAGTTTTGTTGATGTGTTATATGTTCCAGAAATGACCAAGAACCTCATGGCAAGCACCACAGGGAGCAATATATGGTACATTGGCAGTGGAGCATCTAGTCACATGATTGGACATAAGAGACTATGGGATGACTTTATGCAGGAGGAGACCCGCACGGGTTAAGGATTAGGCTCATCCAGCAGTGCCCCACATATTGTGGATGAGGAGGCTCTAGCCCTTACAGGGAAGAGCAAGGGTAAGGAACAGAGGAAGAAGGATGGTAAGAAAAACCTTGACGTGTCAAAGGTCAAGTGTTTTATCTGCACAAGCAGGGACACTTTGCCTCCCAGTGCCCAAACAGGAAGAAGAAAAGTAACACTCAGATGGTTGGATTTGTAGAGGTGGATGAGTTCAGAAGGAACTTCGACCAGGAGTTTTGCTTGATAGCTTGCATGGCAAGCACCACAAGGAGCAGTATACAGTACATTGACAATGGAGCATCTAGTCACATGACTGGACATAAGAGATTTTTCAGAGACTTGGAGGAGGGTGGAACAGGGATCCACGTTGAGCTGGGTAATGATGCGTGGTATCAGACGCAAGGAGTTGGCACTGTTTCATTTCAAAGGGAGTCTGGAAAACCCCTCAGTTTTGTTTATGTGTTATATGTTCTAGAAATGACCAAGAACCTCATATCAGTCTCCACTCTGGAGGACAAGGAATAGCATGTGAAGTTCTAAAACCATAGAGTGTATATCAAGCCCAAGGGGTCAGATAGGAGCTTGGATCGGGTGATTGGTAGAAGGAGCGAGAAAGTGTATAGACTACACTTTGATCTTACAAAGGCTCTAGTCAGCAGCAGTCAAGGTGAGTTGTGGCATAGGAGGATGGCACACTTACACCATGGAGCACTGAGGCACTTAAGACAGGTAGTCATTGGAGTTCCTCAGGTATAGGAGGAAAAGCACAACCACTGCAAGGGTTGTGCTTTGGGAAAGAACATCGGGAAGCCTTTCCCACAAAGTGAACACAAGTCTAAGGAGCCTTTGAACTTGGTGCATTCGAATGTATGCGGAACTATGAGTGTCCATTCTTTCAGTGGTTACAGTTACTACGTAACCTTCATTGATGACTATTCTAGGAAGACCTAGATCTATTTCTTGAAGGCCAAGTCAGAGGTCTTTGAGAGGTTTCGAGAGTTCAAAACTCTCGTGGATAACCAAACAGGAAAGAAGATCTGGGTGTTGAGGACAGACAACGAGGGTGAGTACATCTTCAATGAGTTCATGGAGTATTGTTCGGCAGGGGGGATCAAGAAGGAGCACACAGTACCCCATACCCCACAATAGAATGGAGTTGCAGAACGAAATAACAAGACTATGGTAGGAGCAGCCAAGGCCATGTTATTTGATCAAGGATTACCACTATTCCTTTGGCCCGAGGCATACAGGACCACAGTGTACATTCAGAACAGGTGTCCCCACACATCTTTGGGGAGGAAGACACCCGAGGAGGTCTTCACAGGCACTAGGCCAAATGTGAGTCACATTTGCATATTTGGAAGTGTCTTCTATTGTCATGTTAATGCTGACCCTAGGAAGAAGTTGGACCCTTCTAGATAGAAGGGGTTACTTGTTAGTTATAGCGAGACTTTGAAGGAATACAGAGTTTACATTCCTGCTTGTAAGAGGATCATTGTGAGCAGGGATATCCAGTTCGATGAAGACAGGGCCTTGCGGAGACCTATGGACTCATCAGCAGAGCAGCAACCAGCACAGGACACAGGGATCAAGTTGGAGGAGCCAGATGTATAGGTATAGGTACAGACACAGGGCATAGTTCTGGTAGTTAGAGGGAGTCAGGTGGACAGGATCCTCCTATCTTTGGTGGGGAGGATGAGCAACAGCAGAAGACAGACATCCAACAGCCGCAACAGGTTAACATTAGGCCAAGGCCTAAGTGGTTCAAGCCCACAGTATAGGATTCCAGGCAGGTTGATCTTCCACAGAGATCTTTCAAACGGAGTGTACTACCAGAGAGACTTAGTTACATGGCACTGATGATAGAGTTGATTAAATCTGAACCTTCCAATTTTGAGGAGGCTACACAACATGATGTGTGGCAAGAGGCCATGGTTGAGGAGTATGACTTAATCATGAAGAACCGGGCATGGAAAGTTGTACCGAGACTTGAAGGCAAGAAGGTGGTGGGATCTGGGTGGATCTACAAGGTGAAGCATGCAGCAGACGTAAGCGCGGAGAAGTAAAGGCACGCTTCGTGGCTAAGGGGTTTTCACAGAAGGAGGGTATTGACTATGAGGAGACCCTCACCCCAGTAGCCAGGTATTCTTCCATTTGGACCATTATCTCTTTAGCAGTAGAGATGGGTTGGCGAGTCCATCAGATGGACGTCAAGACTGCCTTCCTAGACAGAGTGATAGAGGAGGAGGTATATATTGAGCAACCAGAGGGGTTTGATGTGGAGAATAGGGAGACACATGTATGCAAGCTACATAGAGATCTTTATGGGCTCAAGTAGGCACCTCAAGCATGGTACTCGATGATTGATAGCCATCTACGGGAGATGGGATTTCAGCGGAGTGAGGCTGACCACAACCTGTACTTCTTGACAGGTGAGGTGCCTCTCATACTAGTCCTAAATTAAATACAATTAGTTTCCAGAGGATTTAGCTGAGAAGACAGAGATCATCCACATATACTAGTCCTATATGTGGGTGATCTCTTTAGTCATACAGGTGAGGTGGAAACTAGTTGTATTTAATTTACTTTTCCTAAGCTTACTTTGGAAAATAAATTAAAGTGATCTAAATTAACTTTAGTGAACCACTAGTTAAAGTGAAAGTGAAATTAGGGTTTTTGCTTTACCACTAGTTTAAGTGAAAGTGAAATTAGGGTTTTCGCTTTACCTAAAGTTATAAAAGAGAGTTCAATTGGTGGAGAGAACACACACTTGTATTTCGATAGAGACAAGATACAGACAGAGGAGAGAAAGTCAGACAGAGGATTTAGCTGAGAAGACAGAGGAGCGAGCAACAGGATCATCAAGCTTTGTACAGCTGGGCCGTACACTCACACAAGAGGGTGTTGAGGTTTAGCTGGGATTTTCCCAGTGATTCTACCAGGTGCTGCATTCGCCAGGTTTGGGTGAATTTGCAGTGATTGTAAAAGTTCCATATTTTCTCAGAATAAAATCTATATATGACTGCTGCACCGGTTTTCCCATCTTGTGTTTTTTCCGGGGTTTCCATACCCAAAATAATAGTGTCAATATCGTGATGAGATGTTGTGATTTATTTCTCAGTTTTATATTCCGCTGCATACTATAAAAGATATTCATGTGTGGTTATCAGTTGATATTTTGCATGCATTGTTTAGCCCTAGTTGAATATTAAAAGAAAATTTACATGGTATCAGAGCTTTGGTGAGCTAAAGCTGAGAGAATTGCAGCAGCAGTGATAGATCAGGGGCAGATCTATAGGAAGACACAAACCTAGACTTCCAGATCTAGGGTTTGACAGGTACACTTCACTATGGCTGTGCAGTTGAGAGTTGAGGATAGACTCCAGGGTGCTCAAAACTTTCCTACATGGAAAGAAAGGATCACAAGGATCCTGGACGTCAGTGATGCAAAGGAGCACATTGACTCCACAAAGGTTGCACCCACAGATCCAGCAAATTTAGCAGCTTGGAAGAAGATTGATTCTAGAGCCATGTTGATTATCATGGACGGAGTGAAGGACCATATAGTCCCTCACCTTTCATGTAAGAAGACTGCAGCAGAGATGTGGACGACTTTGGAGAGTGTGTACCAAAGCACGAACGAGAACCGGAAGATGGTGTTGCAAGAGAGGATGTGCAGCACCAAGATGACCAAGAAAGAAGGAGTGATGCCTTATCTCACGAGGCTCACACAGATCACGGACAAGCTTGGAGTTGTTGGCTCTAAGACAGTGGATGAGGAGCTAGTTCGGATAGCCCTCAATGGCTTCTCTAAGCCATGGGACACCTTTGTCAAAGGTGTTGTGGCTAGGGAGAAGCTCCTTGATTGGCAGAGACTATGGGATGACTTTGAGCAGGAGGAGACCCGCATGGGTCAAGGATCAGGCTCATCTAGCAATGCCCCACAGATTATGGATGAGGAGGCTCTAGCCCTTACAGGGAAGAACAAGGGGAAGGCAAAGAGGAAGAAGGATGGTAAGAAGAACCTTAACGTATCAAAGGTCAAGTGTTTTATCTGCCACAAGCAGGGACACTTTGCCTCCCAGTGCCCAGATAGGAAGAAGAAGAGTAACACTCAGATGGCTTGATCTGTAGAGGTGGATGAGTTTAGCAGGAACTTCAATGAGGAGTTTTGCTTGATAGCTTGCATGGCAAGCACCACAGGGAGCAGCATATGGTACATTGACAGTGGAGCATCTAGTCACATAACTGGACAGAAGAGATTCTTCAGGGACTTGCAGGAGGGTGGAACAGGGATCCACGTTGAGCTGGGTGATGATGCGCGGTATCAGGCGCAGGGAGTTGGCACTGTTTCATTTGAGAGGGAGTCTGGAAAACCTCTCAGTTTTGCTAATGTGTTATATGTTCCAGGACTGACCAAGAACCTTATATCAGTCTCCACTCTAGAGGACAAGGGATATTAGGTGAAGTTCCGTGACCATAGAGTGTATATCAGGCCCAAGGGGTCAGATAGGAGCTTGGATCGAGTGATTGGCAGATGGAGCGGGAAAGTGTACAGATTACACTTTGATCCTGCAAAGGCTCTAGTTAGCAACAGCAGCAGCAGTTAGGGTGAGTTGTGGCATAGGAGGATGGCACACTTACATCATGGAGCACTGAAGCATTTGAGACAGGCAGTCATTGGACTTCCTCTGGTACAGGAGGAAAAGCATAACCACTGCAAGGGTTGTGTTTTGGGGAAGAACATCAGAAAGCCTTTCCCACAGAGTGAGCACAAGTCTAAGGAGCCCTTGGACTTGGTGCATTCAGAGATGTATGTGGACCTATGAGTGTCCATTCGTTTAGTGGTAACAATTACTTCGTAACCTTCATTGATGACTATTGCAGGAAAACCTGGATCTATTTCCTGAAGGCCAAGTCAGAGGTCTTTGAGAGGTTCTGAGAGTTGAAGAATCTTATGGAGAACCAAACAGGAAAGACGATTCGAGTGTTGAGGACAGACAACGAGGGTGAGTACACTTCCAATGAATTCATGGAGTATTGTTCGGCCGAGGGGATCAAGAAGGAGCACACTGAACCCCATACCCCATAGCAGAATGGAGTTGCAGAGCAGAAGAACAGGACTATGGTTGGAGCAGCCAAGGCCATGCTATTTGATCAGGGATTACAACTATTCCTCTGGGCCGAGGCATATAGGACTGCAGTATACATTCAGAACAAGTGTCCCCACACATCCTTGGGGAGGAAGACACCAGAGGAGGTTTTCACAGGCACTAGGCCAGATGTGAGTCACATTCACATATTCCGCAGTGTCTGCTATTATCATGTTCATGCTGACAATAGGAAGAAGCTAGACCCTTCTGGAGAGAAGGGGTTACTTGTTGGTTACAGCGAGATTTCGAAGGCATATAGAGTTTACATTCCTGCTCGCAGGAGGATCATTGTGAGTAGGGATGTCCAATTCGATGAGGACTGAGCCTTGCAGAGATCTCTAGACTTACCAACAGAGCAGCAGCTAGCACAGAATTCGAAAGTCAAATTGGAGGAGCCAGATGTACAGGTACAGGTACAGACACAGAGCATAGGCTCTAGTGGTCAGAGGGAGTCAGGTGGACAGGATCCTTCAGTCATTGACTTGAAGGATGAGCTGCAATAGGAGACGGATACCTAGCAGCCGCAGCAGGTTGACACTAGGCCAAGGCCTAAGTGATTTAGATCCATAGTGCAGGATTCCAGGCAGGTAGATCCTCCACAGACATCTTTTAGACGGAGTGTACCACCAGAGAGGCTTAGTTATATGGCACTGATAACAGAGTTGATTAACTCTGAACCTTCCAGCTTCGGGGAGGCTGCGCAACATGATGTATGGCAGGAAGCTATGGTTGAGGAGTATGACTCCATTATGAAAAACCAAGTATGGGAGGTTGTGCCGAGGCCACAAGGGAAAAAAGGTGGTGGGATCCAGATGGATCTACAAGGTGAAGCATGCAGCAGACGGAAGCGTGGAGAGGTACAAGGAACGCTTCGTGGAAAAGGGGTTTTCACAGAAGGAGGGTATTGATTATGAGGAGACCTTCGCCCTTGTTGCCAGGTATTCTTCCATTCGAACCATTATCTCACTAGCAGCTGGGATGGGTTGGCGTGTCCATCAGATGGACGTCAAGACTGCCTTCCTCAACGAAGTTATAGAGGAGGTGTATATTGAGCATCCAGAGGGGTTTGATGTGGAGAACAAGGAGACGCATGTATGCAGACTGCATCGAGCTCTTTACGGGCTCAAGCAGGCACCTCGAGCATGGTACTCGAGGATTGACAGCTATTTACGGGAGATGGGATTTCAGCGGAGTGAGGTCGACCACAACCTGTGCTTCTTGATAGGTGAGGTGCCTCTCATACTGGTCTTATATGTGGATGGTCTCCTTTTGATAGGAGATGAGAGGCTGATTAGAGACTGCAAGTCCAACCTTGCAGTGGAGTTTGAGATGAAAGACCTTGGGCTGATGCATTACTTTTTGGGCTTGGAGGTTTGGCAGAGAGATGGATGCTTCTTCATCGGACAGGGGAAATATGCAGTAGAGATCCTGAAAAGATTCAGGATGGAGGACTGGAAGCCTATGGCCATACCTCTAGTTTCCAACTAGAGGAAGATTGATGCATCAAGGTTAGATGGATTTGATCCTACCTTGTATCGTCAGCTTGTCAGATCGCTTATGTATCTAGTCAACACTCGACTAGACATCAGCTTTGCAGTCAACTCTTTGAGTCAGTTCATGGTGGACCCTTAGAGAGTGCATTGGACGGCTGCAAAGCACATACTTCGCTACATCAGAGGTACAGTGGAGTATGGATTGGTTTATGAACGCAGGGGGAGTGTATAGTTAGCAGGTTTCACAGATGCTGACTGGGCAGGATGTGTAGAGGACTGGAAGAGTACTTCAGGTTGTTGTTTCAGCATCGGATCAGGGGTTGTCTCTTGGTTCAGCAGGAAGCAGAAGTCAGTTGCATTGAGCTTGGCAAAGGCTGAGTACATGGCTGCTTGTGAGGGTATGTGGCTGAGAAAGTTACTTGCCAGGTTGTTCGAGTGTGAGCTAGAGGCTACAGTAGTTCACTGTGACAATCAGAGTGGCATCAGGCTATCTGAGAATTCAGTGTTCCATGATTGGAGCAAACACATAGACATCAGATACCACTTCTTGAAAAATTGTGTTCTGAGGGGAACCATTCGGTTGGAGTACATACAGACAGACGAGCAGGTGGCGGACATTTTCACCAAGGCACTTTGCAGACAGAGTTTTGTGAAGTTCAGGGATAAGTTGGGGTTGCTACCGAATCCCTTCCTCGTTGAGAGGGAGTGTTAAACTAGTAGCAACAAGGAAGGTCTTCTTGCATGCATGTGTTTTTGCATGCAGAAGACTTAAAATAGGAAACCAGTTGTATTTAATTTACTTTTCCTAAGTTTACTTTGGAAAATAAATTAAAGTGATCTAAATTAACTTTAGTGAGCCACTAGTTAAAGTATAAGTGAAATTAGGGTTTTTGCTTTACCACTAGTTAAAGTGAGTGAAATTAGTGTTTTCGCTTTACGTAAAGTTATAAAAGAGAGATCAATTGGTGGAGAGAACACACACTTGTATTTCGACAGAGACAGGATACAAACAGGGACAGAAAGTCAGACAGAGGATTTAGCTGAGAAGACGGAGGGAGCAGCAGGATCATCGAGCTTCGTACAGCTGGGCCATACACTCACACAAGAGGGTGTTGAGGTTTAGCTGGGACTTGCCCAATGATTCTGCCGGGTGCTGCATTCACCAGGTTTGGGTGAATTTGCAGTGATTGTAAAAGTTCCATATTTTATCATAATAAATCTATATCTGACTGCTGCATCGGTTTTCCCATCTTGGGTTTTTCCGGGGGTTTCCATACCCAAAATAATAGTGTCAATATCGTGATGTGATGTTGTGATTTATTTCTCAGTTTTATATTCCGCTGCATATTGTAAAATATATTCATGTGTGGTTATCAGTTGATATTTTGCATGCATTGTTTAGCCCTAGTTGAATATTAAAGGAAAATTTACAAATTCAGGGATAAGTTGGGGTTACTACCAAATCCCTTCCTCGTTGAGAGGGAGTGTTAAACTAGCGGCAACAAGGAAGGTCTTCCTGCATGCATGTGTTCTTGCATGTAGAAGACTTAAATTAGGAAGCCAATTGTATTTAATTATTTTTCCTAAAATAATTAAAGTGATCTAATTGTTTATTGACTTTAAATGAAAGTGAAATTAGGGTTTTTGCTTTACCTAAAGTTATAAAAGAGAGATCAATTGGTGGAGAGGACACAGTTGCATTCCGACAGAGACGGAGGAAGAAGTGTGAGAGAGAGAATTTTGGCAAAGAAGACGAAGGAGCACTAACTCAGGAAGACAACCCTAAATTGCAAAGGAGAGAGACAAGAGACTTTGGCGGAGGTACACCATACAGCAGCACTGTACAGCCGTACAGCAGCAAGTTGCCTTGGGAACTGTGCCATCTCACATGTTTTTCTCAGTGATTTTTGGGTGTTTCTATTTTTCCATCTAGGGCATAAATCAATTTTCTGATATTGTAAAAGCTCTGTATTTTCTTAATAAAAATATCCTCTCATACTGCTGCACCGGTTTTCCCATCTTGGGTTTTGTCCAAGGGTTTCTACCCAAAAATATTGTGTCATTTCTATTGATGTGATTGATGTTGTAAATGGTTCTCGGTTTTATATTTCGCTACATACTGTAAAGAAGTTCATGTGTGGTTATTTCAGTTAAACTTAAATATATTGTTTTATCCCTAGTTGTGCTTTAAAGGAAAATTTACAAACTTCTCTTGGGGGAGCAATAAAAATATATTTTATAATTTTATTTTTATTTCTTTCTTTTGCTTGCTTTTCACCCCAAGGTTTACAATGAATAATTACAATAGTATAAGCTCCCGTAGGAGGTACGATACAAGTACAATAAGAATAGCTTCTAAAGTTGCACAAATTCCAACACTTTTGCTACATCTCCTACATTTTCTTTCCCTCGTATGTTATATAGCTTTCCAGCTCCACCTTTCATATTGGAATAATCTTGGGCATAATGCCCCTTATTCTTGAGGTTTTCACTTGAAGCAAATCAGGATATCATCCCTTTTCTAGTATGATTCATAAGTTTTTGGATTGTGAAGACAACATGGTACATCTCAACCACGATAGAAGGATCAAGGCTTGTGTCCTTTCTTCCACGTGTCACCTTTCCCTTTACTTTTTCCTTCAACTTTTTACATAAGTCTTGCTGACCTTGTGCTTGTTCCTTGCAATGCTTAGCATTTTAACGGTCTTCAAGCCCATAGTATTTTGTTGGTTCTTATAGACAAAATTGATCCCACTTGTGATTTGTTTTATCTTCAACTTATCAACCTAATTATAGGTAGGGATGTTCTTTATCATTTCCAAAATGTCTTTCTCAAATTTATTGACCACCTTTGATCCCTTCCACAAGTTATGGATTACAAGAACAATTTGTTCATAGTAGTGCATTTGATATACTGTAAAAGGAGGGTGCTCCCTCGAAAAGGATTATTATGAATTCACTCTTTCACTTGATAATGGCATTGCTAATTGAATTGGGTTCGTTTTATCCTTATCTTGCTTTTGTCCAATAACACCACTATCAAAGTGGATGGTACTTGGTTTGGGTTCTTTCGAACAAGTCATTGTAGCATATTTATTATTAACTCTGATTATTTAATGTTGGAGTGGGTTGTGGGACTTGTGGGGTTGGAAAAAAGAAACATCAAAGTCTCAATTGGAGTGAATTTGGTCCAAAAATGGTCCTCCTAAGGAAATTATAAAATAATAAGCTATGTATGCCACTTCAAAGCCATGTATGCCACATCACACTGCCTTGTAAGCTAGCTCACTCTAGAATTATGAAGTGAGAGTTAAATATAGCAATCATAAATTTTGATTCTTGTGCACACACAATAAACTAGTGTAGATCCATCTTAATTCTGGATATATCTTACACCGAGAGAGATGAAATCCCTCAAGGTGCAAACCTTTTTTAGCATGTAAAAAGTTGAGGAAATGTTTGCACCTCGAGAGATTTGATCCTTCTCAGCACTTGATAGATCCAGATTTAAGATGGATCTAAGCTAGTATTTAATTATAATAAATTTTACCCTTTCACATTATCCTTTAAAATGGTAACAAAAAAATGTAAATGAATCTAATGGCTTTTGAATTGACATCTTGTCTCAAAAATCTGATTTAACAAATAACTTAGATCTAAGCATATATTCTAATTAATTCTTTTAGTTTTAAGTATTTGGAATACATATATCATTGGTTTTGAAAATTAGATTAGGGCCGACATTGTAAAATTTGTGTTTACATAATATTTTATTAAAGTGTCACAATAGGTTGGAGAAAGCGCCTCTCGATACAAAGATAATAGATATCATAAAATATAATAATAATATTTTACGGCTAACATTAACTATATAATAATAATAATAGTTAAATTAAATATAATATAATGGTGGCCACTTTTAACCAGCATTTTACCTCTTCTATCATGTATCATATTTATCAAAGATTCCCAAAAGTTTCATATATAAATCTAAAACATATGGCAAGAAATCTCAAGAAACTTATAACAGTAAAGTTGTAGATTTCAGTGAGATTTTTCCATTGGTATAAGGCACACCCAAAACAGAGGTAGGGGTCAAAAGGCATAGGAAAATGTCAAAAAATCCCTACAATAGAAAATACACGTACCTCAAAATCCTTAAAAAAAATGTAAAAAAATAAAATGGAATATCTTTTCCACACCTTTCTATTTTTATAAAGAATGTCTAAATCAAAGTTAAGGATCAAAAGTTATAGTCAAAATACTAAAATATTGTTTTCCTTTTATAGAATGCATATTGGGCTAGGTAAGTTCTTATTTTAATAATTATAATATAACAACTATATAATATGTAATATAATTTTAGAATAATAATAATATATAATGGAAGTATAAATTATTATCAATATATAATAATAATGGAACTATTATAAATAAATGATCATAGATATGATTTAATAAATAATAAAAGTATTAATATTATAGAATTTAAATTTTGTACTTTAAATATATTTATCATATCGAGATAAACTCACTAAGATTTTAATCAAGATAAAGCGTATATATATGGTTAAATGTTGCTAAATAGAAACATAACCTATAAGTATCATTGACTTTTTATATGTCCACCTCAACAATTATAATTTGAATTTTGAAGTCAAGAAGCACGATTTTTCTTATTTGGCTCATTTGTCCCCCAAATTTCCACTAATCTCTTGTACAAAGGCAACCTTATTTCTCCCCATCATAATGGCCATTTTTCAAGAAATTATCCTTAGATTGTACCAAAATTGACACCTATATATTCTCTTGATTCCTCCTTTGAACCCTTTTGAATCACCACAAACTAAGCTTCCAATCAAGAGATATGATCATTTTAAGTTGACAGGTCTTGTAAAGCCCTAATTCAGGGTCTTCTTTGCTAGCCGACTTGGAACCTATTACAACTTTGTCAATTCTAATCTTCAATTGCTGAAATTTTGACAAGATGTACTATGATATACCCTCTTCATGCTCCATTATTCCCTGACAATTTGGACCTTTGAATAAAGGCTATGGTGAAATTACCATAACTTGTTATTTTCTCCCTATTTCAAATGAGTGAAATTGTACAGATATTACTCTGAACTTGTAGCTCTTAAAGATGTAAAATTTTGATTGTAATACCTTGATCCATCTCAATCCAATACCATAAGTGGCACTTAATTTGGACATCAAAAGTTCAGTTATAACTCTTTTATTGATACCAATTGTTTCAAATTTCCATGATTACGCAAAACATAGCAAATTCTAGTACTTGTTATTTTTCCCCGATTTGATTTCTCTCTAAGGAATTGAATTCGCATTCCCATAATAGCTAGAACTCTTCCAGCCTACAACCAATTTTGCGTTTCCACATGCAAAGTCTGAACAACAACAACAAAATTTCTTTGCTATTCAGACATATATCGTTTTACAACACTATTGCAAAATGTAGTTGCAAATGCGCTAGTTTCTATTTTCTTTGTAACATTTTGTAAAGCAGTTTTTCCTCCCTCCACACAAATTGACCCATTCTTGAGGTCATAGAGCTCAAATTTAAGCTTTGATAACACTCCAAAATGATCTTGTTTCTCTCCCTTGGCCATCGGATGCTAGATCTATCATTTCCTCTTCAAGGAGATCCATGATAGTGCGAAATCATTTTAAGCACCACAATATATCTGCTTATGACTTTGTTCATAGAAAATCCATTAACCACCGAATGTAAGCAACATGCAACTACAAATCTAAATATGCAAAGATATATGTGCAATTAAACAACAAAGATCTCAATATGCATGTAGCAAGTCATGGCATACATGAGATTGCTTCACATCACAATTGCATCACAAGCCACTAAAGCATAGATGACATCACATAAATTTGGCATGGAATATATACATAGCAAGAACACTATTACCATTAACACTTTCTATATACTCCTTAAGCGTGAATCCGTCCAACTTCCAACTTCATTTTTCCAACTTTCCATTAAAAAAAACTTCTCATCATTAAAAAGAGAACTCGTATTCTTAACAATTTTCAAAGCTAGTCTTTCATTAGTCTTTCGTTACTTATACTAACACAACCACTTAATTTGTGGCCAATAAATACTAATAAGCCACAAGTTAAGTGCCATGAACTGCCCATTATCCATGCCTTAGTTACAATTATTACATGTATGTGTGTGTATATTGAATTTGGAATGACTACCATAAAATAAATCTTGGCAATACACTTGTCTCATCTTCGTGCAATCTAGGAAGATGACTCTTCCTCATCCACCCCAAATTGTAAAAGATAAACACCTATCAGTGTAACAAGTTCTATATGAGAATAGATAATTAGAATTACTCATGTTCCCAATAAAATCTTTTTTATGAGTTACAAGACAAACCGATGCCAATGACATGAATCATATGTTGTTCTAAATCTAAACCATCCTACAGTTGTGGCTTGGCTAATTTTGAAAGCCAAACAATCATGCATACATTGCTTTTATTAAAGTCAATCCATCATCGTTCCCCGCATCATACGTGCGAATTATGATTGGCCACTGCAAAATGTTTCCAACTTTATCTTCTTTGATGTTCAAGGGCCTTTATATACTCCCTTAGCATGGACTTTACTCTTAACCATCTTTAGAAATCCCAAATCTCCTTTCAGCATGGACTTTACTCTTAACCATCTTTAGAAATCCCAAATCTCCTTTCAGCATGGACTTCATTTTTAGTCATCTTAATAAATCTCAAATTTCTTCCTAATTGTATTGAGAGTAACTAGCTTTATACTTTAGTGTGAGGAGATGTTAAAAATTAAAATATAGCAATTCAACAACTTAATTTAAAATTTTATATAAAAACATTGTAAATTGTATTGAGAGTAATTAGGTGTTTTATAGTTTAGTGTGAAGAGATGTTAAAAATAAAAATATAGAAATTCAACAACAGTTCAATTTAAAATTTTATATAAAAACATTATAAGGAATAAAATTTATTTATTTAGATGTAAATATTTTAATCTTAATTTTTTTTATATATATCAACAAAAAAAAAATTATATCTTAAAAATAATCCAAAGTACCTATGTTAATTATATGATTGTCATGGTGTATTGACTTTTAATTATCTATTATTATTATTATTAATACAGATTAGGGATTGTGCCATGCTCCAACGTGATTAGATGTTTCACTAAAACATGTACGGATGATGTGAAAAAGATATGCATTTATTTATACATTCATGGATATATGTTCAAAAATCCTGCAATGAATTAAATGAGTGGGTCAACAGTTTTAAAAATGTAAAAAAAAACATTAAAAAATTTATTAAAAATTAAACTATTTTATTTTTATTTAAATTTAAATGAAGATTAACAATTTTAAATAGTAAAATATATAAAATTTATAAGATATAAAATTATTTCATATAGAAAGTCCATGGGATTAGAGTAATTAGTAATACGTAATTGAGATAAGAAGTTGTAAATGAAAGGTCACAAGGATTTGAACTCGTGGGTACTTGCTTAAAAAGGAAAAAAAATGTAATGTTATAAGCAAAAACTACATATTATATACAATTAATAAGATAACGATCATAAATTTGCTTCATTCATATATATATAACAGATCCTATACGAAAATCTATAGAAAAGAAAAAAAACTCCTTGCATAAATTTGGAAAAAAAATATTTGTGAAATGGGAATAAAAAGTTGGTTGCATAAAAAAAAATTAGGAAAAAAATCCAAAGTCAATGAAAATTGGCAAAATTGTAAATTCTCAATGATTCATTAGTGATTATTTTTTATTTGTAAAATAAAAAAATTACAAAAAAATGTATAATAAAAGACTTGAGGGTATATACAGACAAGATCATATCCTCTTCCTCATAGCAAGAAGCACTTAAAAAACTAAGAATATTTATTTGGGTTCAAAGTGTGGGCATATTTTATCAATAGAGCTCCTTTGGCCAGGAGCTAATAGCAAACTTCATCCTGCCACATAGAATAAAATGAAGACAGTGAGCTAACATCGTGAGAAAAAAAACTACCTTATACTTAATCTTCCATGGAATAAATAAAGTTGTGATCCTTAAACAATCTAAGCATGGAGGTCTTCATATCAATTAATCATTGTGTCAAATTTTCTAGAATCATACCGTGTTGGAGTTTGGGCTCTAAACTCTAATACAATATGATCTTAGATCTTGACACAATCCTTAAACAAAGTCAGATCCCTACAAGTGCAAGGTGAACTTGAGTACACCAATCACCAATTAAAACAGACTATCGATGAACACCACCCTAGACCACCCCTAAGCAATGATCCTCAAGGAACCTCCAACACTGCTTAGCTTACTAACACTCCCAAAAGATGCGCTTCATTGTCTTGGAATGGCAACAAATAGGATAGAGGCCATCAAAAATTCCACTCTTGGCCAACTTGACCTTGGACATAGCCTCTTGATAAATCACCACCCATACAAAAACTCTCAATTTATAAGAAAGTCTATATGACCAAACATTGTGCAACCAACAAATCCATCTATCCTCTAAATCCCTAGATATCTAGTAAACATTTAGGACTAGGGATAATGGATGCCTCTGATGAATTCCAGAATATAAACGACGAGAATCATACTCTTGAAGCAACTTGGCAAAACACCAACTCCAATCTCTCAAAAAAGGCCTAGGCATTCCAATCTAAAATTTATACAACTTTGCTTCTAGGAGAATCCCTCAAAGCTCCATAATTTAAGGACGATCAAAAGCAAGGAGACCATACTATTGAGTAAGAGCAGCCAACTCCTTCCGAGAGTGAGAAACCAAATCACACAATAGAAAGATTCCCTCTATACTCAATCTACGAGACAAAAATGGGGCAACTCTTGAATCCTTCACCCTCCAACACCAAATGGGATGGAAAACTAAATCTCAACCAACCCTATTACTTCCCACTGCCAACGAACGAAACTAGCAACTATCTTCCGAACAACCCAAACGCTTTGAAAGATGAGAGAGCCAGACACCTAAAAGAGATGCGGAGATGAGATGATATCGCGCAATTCGAAAGTCCCAAAATTCTACTTGAATGTTGCACTAAAAGCACCTGATGCCAAACTAAGATCTAGCAAGGAGTTGAATCTCAAGACACCGCACCACCCACTTGGCCACCAAAATACCCCCTTGAGTGACAACATTAATCAAACCAAGCCCCCCTTGTCCCTAGGCATGGTGTAAACATACCATGGCACCAAGGGAAACCCTCAATCTCCACCATACTTGGACCATAGATAAGTTCTCAAAATCTACTCAAGCCACCAAAATTGAGCCTTGCAGGGAAACCAATAAGAGACATAATTAAACAAAATTAAACCATTAGAGGAATTTTGAGGTCTAAAATGGGCCTCCTAAGGAAAATAATAAAATAATAATTATTAATTTTGGAGGAAAAAAGAAAAAAACTACTTTTTGTGTTCGTATTTTCGACATATCTCCCTGTGTTTTTACTCAAATTTCGATCGGGAGAGCTCGTTCGATGCAGAATTTGATTCCGCATCCAACGAGTACCCACACTGCATACTTTTGACGGACCCCTCACGTTTTTTCAGGTATTTCTTGTTTTTGGGGTAGAGGAGTCCGTCAAAAGTATGCAGTGTGGGTACTCATTGGATGTGGAATCAAATTCTGCATCCGACAAGATCTCTCGATCGGAATTTGAGTAAAAATAGAGGGAGATATGTCGAAAATACGAACAAAAAAAGTAGTTTTTTTTATGACAAATATGTCAATTCAACCATTATGATTGACTCATTTTATTGGAATTCTATTGGTTCTTGAATTTCAACTCACAATAACTTATTGTTGGCGCGTTTTCTTATAAGGCCCATTTTAAACCCCAAATTTCCTCTAATGATGAGATGCCTGAAGAATATGACAAAACAGTCAACTTCCCTGTGAATGGAAGGGCCCTTACGATGCTAGATATGAAGCATATTTTGCACCAGTCCCACATGGTGACTAGTGACAACCCAACTCCAAAGGGAATCCCCAAATATTGTGCTATAACCTCAAATCAAATATAAGATCAATTAGCAAGGATCCTATTTAGGGGGATATTCAAATCTTCTAACCAAAAGTTAGTTTTATGAGCATTGACCATGGCACTTGACGATGAGAAGTGCCTAGACAAGTAAGAGCCCAATGAATAGATGTCTTTTTTTCTTTGATTGAGACAGAGTCATCTACAAAGTGGTTGTTAACCGTGGCAGAACTATCTAGGAGAATAATACCATGAATTTGACAACAAATACAAGTGGCCTCCAACAATTAACCCAAATCATATGTAGCCAAGACATATATAAGGGGACAAAGGACATCCTTGGCAAATAGAATGATGTAAATAAATCCAAGACAAGATCCTATTAACAAGAACAATGATGAAGAAATAACATAGTTGCACGGGTACCGCTCCTGGGATTTTGGTAACCCGTACCCGACATTTCCCCGCTCCTGGGAGCTTGGGAGCTGGTACAAAACATCCCCTTTTTGATGGGAGCTTCCTTGGGAACTTGGGAGCTTTTCGGGAGCTTTTGGGGAACTTGCTTTTGCCGCTCCCTTTTTATTGGGAGCTTGTAGAAGCTCCCTGTTTGTTTGGGAGCTTCCAGAAGCTCCCAAACAGAGAGGGAGCTTCTACAAGCTCCCGACCATGCGGAGGCCAAAATCATAAGAAAAGTGTTGAAAATCAATTGAATGATTGAAGTTTATTGTGTCAAGAAATCACCAATAACAAAAATTTCAATTGAATCTATCAATAATGCCATTTTTTTATTATTTTCAAGGTTATATAAATAAAGAGGGCCCACACTTCTTAAATGTTTAAATCCATTCACACTCAACATATGTTGCAAGTGTACTTAAGTGAATATACATGAATTTTTTATAATACTAAGATATTGAACTACTTTAATTCATATCTCAAATGATTATAGCTAGCTTATGTTATTCATACTGACTGATATAGCAATTTAGGATCATAAACCATATCAAATTCAAGATACCAAAAAATTTGAAAGTTTGTTAATTGAACTTAAAACAATCAAGCTCATTCAAATTAGAAGTAAGTAGTAGTTACCATAAAAAAAATGCAGAGGCACCCAAATACTAAGAACTCTTAGGAGCAATGTGAGATTACAGTGAGATTTGTATAATGTGGACCTAAAGGAGTGAGCAAATTTAAAAAGAATGAATTTCATGACACTATTAGAGGATTAAGAAGATAAAATAGTTTAAGCTATGAAATTAATCAATTATGTATTTTTTAACTTTATTTTTTTTAATATATTTTTAAAAAATTAATATATATTATTGCCGCTCCCAACCCTACGTTTCCTGCAAATTTGGGCGAAGCTTCTAGCCGTATCGGATACTCGTGTCCGCGTACCCGACGTACCCACGTTCCAGAAACTTGTGCAACATAGAGAAATAATGAACAAAGTGTTCAAAATGGCAAAACATCGAAGGCTAAACCCCAAACAAATCAACATCTCATAAATAAAAGACCAACCAACTCGATTAGATGCTTTGTCAAAATAAATTTTTAAGATCAAAGTCTATTTCCTAGTCTCCCTTACCCACTCCATAGCCTCCCATGCAAAAACTTCAGCGTCGAAAATGAATCTCCCTTGAACAAATCATGTCTACTCATGATGAACCACATACTTTTCCACTAGGCAGATTTGCAATGCCAAAGTCTTTGCCATGAATTTATAAGCAACTGTGAGCAAAATCAGTGTTACAAATATCGGCGATTTATCGCCAACATTGCGATATATCGCGATATCCAACCCGCGACAATATTATCGTGAAATATCACGCGATTTTTTACATGAAAAAATCGCGAAGATTTTTTCGCGATGTTTAGCAAAAATCGCGAGTTGACGAGTTAACATCACCTGCCCGTCGGGGATTAGTTTTATATGCCTTTTTTTGGCATTTTTTTATCGATCTTTTCAGCTGCGAATTTGTTTGGCGAAGAGCTAGGGTTTGGTCGATTGAATCTGCAACGTTTTGTGGAGGAGAAAGAGCATCAGTTCGTGGAAGAGGAAGAAGGTAAACCGTAAAATGCTACCAGGGTTCCAGCTGCTCTGTGGAGGAGAACACGACACTCACGGTGACTCCAGTGACCAGTCAAGGTATGGTATACAGTATACTACAGCCTGCCACTGAAATTTAAATTTTAAAACTTTAATAAATTGGTTAATGAACATTGTATTTGGCAATTTGCCACTCATGGACTGTGGGTAAGCATTGGAGGACTATGGGTATTAGAAATTAGGGTAAGCCTATAAGTGTATATATATTACATTTCTATTTTAAATTTTAAATTTTATTTCAAAATTAATATAGAACATCAAGGATTAATAATTTAATTAATAAATTATATTCTTAAATATAACATTTAAATCAATTTCTTTGATGTCAAATCTATAGAAATTAGTTTGAAACTTTGATGTCAAGACTCAAAAGTTAAAAAATTAGAACTTAAGTCTTAAACAGTCCCAAAAATTTAAAATTTAAAATGCTTGGAAATGACTTTGATGATGATCTACTTGATTACAAAGTTCAAAGTTCAAACCTCAAAGACACAATTCTTTTTTTATTCGTGATGTATCACTAGACGTCTTATACATCTTATATATCGGTTTTGTTTCCATATTCATGTAGCAATGTGTTTATTTGATGTTCTTGTTGCTTTAGATGTTTAGAAAATTGAAAAAAAATTAATATTTTTGTATTTTTTTAAGTTGTCGATATATTGCCGATGTTGCCCAACATTTTTGCCGATAAATCCGATAATTTCTTTTCGGACCCTTGGTGATATATTCGCCGACATGATATTTGTAACACTGAGCAAAATGATAAGCCGCCAACCACCAATGAAATCCCTGGCTGCATTCTTCACAATAAATTTGATCATCCCCTAGTTGAAAAACATAGACAACCAACCAATAGTAAAAATACTCAGTCATTATAGGAAATTTCAACTTAAAATGGGCATTCCAAAAATAATACAAAGTCCATGTCATCATGTATTAGCCAATCAAAATGCTTTAAAATTCAAAAAGGGAGCACCTCTTAAACAAATTTTTAATATAAATTTGGGGATAGGTATCATAAAAAAACTACTTTTTTTGTTCGTATTTTCGACACATCTCCCTATTTGTTTACTCGAACTTCGATCGAGAGAGCTCGTTGGATGCGGAATTAACGAGCTCTCCCGATCGAAGTTCGAGTAAAAACACAGGGAGATATGTCGAAAATACGAACAAAAAAAATAGTTTTTTCTTTTCTTCCTCCAAAATTAATAAATATTATTTTATTAATTTTCCTTAGGAGGCCCATTTTAGTAGAAATTTCCTCTAATGGGCCAAAGAATAAAAGTCATCACCAATAGTATCTTAAATGGCCTTGTAAAATTCACAGGGTAACCCGTTCCTACTCGGAGATTTACGATTCTGCCTAGAAAACAATATAGCAAAAACCTCTTCCTTGGAAAATTCTTTTTCTGACATGTCTCTATCACCACAAGAAACCCTACAGCAAACCACATGGGAGGAAGCGTCTACTACCACCCCATCCATCAAAGGATAATGAGAAAAAATATTCTGAAAATGGGAGTTGACATACTTCTAACCTCAGCAAGATCAAGCGACGCAACCCAAGCACAGGGAGATATGTCGAAAATACGAACAAAAAAAATAGTTTTTTCTTTTCTTCCTCCAAAATTAATAAATATTATTTTATTAATTTTCCTTAGGAGGCCCATTTTAGTAGAAATTTCCTCTAATGGGCCAAAGAATAAAAGTCATCACCAATAGTATCTTAAAAGGCCTTGTAAAATTCACAGGGTAACTCGTTCCTACTCGGAGGTTTACGATTCTGCCTAGAAAACAATATAGCAAAAACCTCTTCCTCGGAGAATTCTTTTTCTGACATGTCTCTATCACCACAAGAAACCCTACAGCAAACCACATGGGAGGAAGCGTCTACTACCACCCCATCCATCAAAGGATAATGAGAAAAAATATTCTGAAAATGGGAGTTGACATACTTCTAACCTCAGCAAGATCAAGCGACGCAACCCAAGCACCCTCCCCAGTGCAACCTTCTGCTTGAGAAAGTCAAAATAAAACTTAGAACCATAAGTGATAATTCCAA
Source organism: Pseudotsuga menziesii (assembly GCA_001517045.1). NCBI lineage: Eukaryota > Viridiplantae > Streptophyta > Pinopsida > Pinales > Pinaceae > Pseudotsuga > Pseudotsuga menziesii. Next base: position 391,297 of record LPNX010864610.1, read on the forward strand.
TGTTCCCCCAAGTTTCCGGGACGCGGGAGCACGGAAGCAAGGAAACGCACATTGGGGATGTGTGGAGACCACCCCCAAATTTTAGCGAAATTCAAGGGGGGCAGGGGGCGTCCAAGTCTTAATAAAAAATAATATTATAAATTATTAAATCCCAGCAATAACAATTCAAAGATTCATCCCATGTAAACTACTAAAAGGGGGGGCGTCTGGGAGCCCCCCAGTTTCAAGAGGGGGCGTGTGGGAGCCCCCCTTCACCGGGCGTGTTGCAGAACAAGGGGACACACCCCCTTGTGCGTTTCCGAGAGTTTCCTAATTTAAAGGACGCTAGGAAACGTTTCCCCAGGAGCCCCCGGGGCGCAGGGAGTGAGGGGGTCGCACCCCGACCCAGGGGGGCGAGTCCCCGTGTAACACTGGATAATTCAAATTATTTTGGTAATTGGCGTTGAGCCATCACAGACCTGGCCAGGACAAGCATCTAGCTGTCAAGCTTTACTATGTCCAATAATCTCAATATCATAACTGACTTTGACATTATAACATTTCTGGAGCTTTAATTTCCAAAGTTTATTAATTATTTATACTATATAATATTGGTTACATGGGCTAGTGGGACCTGTTTGCATTACCATTGAATTACTAGTTGCGCATTCACCAAGTTGGAATTATCTGTAATTACTACAATTGTCATCTTATCTGGTTCAACTGGAATCAGAAAATAAAAATTTACTTGATATTCTTCTATCCTACAGTGTTACCCTATTGGCAGGACTTCTCATGTCAGAATTGTGTAAACCTTAATTTGTTTATGTAAAATTTCAAATGTTTCAATGGAGCTTCATAAGTTCTTTCCACTTTCAATTATATAGAACATAATGATAGCTAACAGTAAGCATGCATACCTGCTCTTTGAACATCTCTTCATGCCTTATCATTGTTCTTCTGATTTGTTCCACTTTCTCCTCGGAGAGATTTTGCAACAAATTTTGCACGCGAAAAGCATGAACAATTTTGCTAGAAAAGTCATCAATGTTTCTCTGTGAGGTGGTTGGGTTAGTGGAAGACAGGTCTGTACTGGTCCTTCTGTTTGTTTTGCTTTCCGATGATGGGACACCATGGCCGGTTCTAAAAGTCTGCACAAACAAATTACAACATTTCAGTGAATTAATATTCTGAAAAGGTGAACAATGGAACTTAAAAGATGTCCTGTTATAAACAGGAAAAATATCTTGAAACCCATAATATTATCCTCGTATACCCATAATATTATCCTCGTATACTCAATCTAGATATAGACGACAATTATTACTAATATAGAACATAATGTCTTTAGTTTTAGAGAGGTTTACAACTTCAGCCGTGTATACATTGCTGTTAAGTTTTAACACATATCAAGTAAAGAGGTTGTTTTTTTACAAATTTGGGGAGTATACAGTAGACATGCCCACCTATAATGATATAGATCCAATTTTAGCGTGTGCTTCTAAATTTAATATAATACGCTAACAAGTTACAGCCTCTTTACATACATAATATTAAGTATCATACTGTTTAACGCTCAAAAGTCCATAGGAATACAAAGGAAAAGCTAACGTTCTTAAGCTGCCTGCTATAGGTTTGACTCGTTTGAGTATGCCATGCTTCTTGTGGAACCTCACGCCAAGCAAACTTGGAAAAGCTAACTTTCTTAAGCTGCCTGCTATAGGTTTGAGTATGCCATGCTTCTTGTGGAACCTCACGCCAAGCAAAATCGAGTAGAAATAAGCTTTTGTGCAATCCAATGCTAGGGTTGACCATACCAAGAGTAAAATTCTTTTGTGAACTATTTGCATTAGGTAAACCGCTTGACATAATTTAATTGAACAAAAAAACCAAACTACTACTAACACCACCAGCATATATCCATTTTTAAAAGGGTTCTACTAAGTATCGAGAGGGGTCAAATCTCTCAAGCTGCAAACCTCTTTTTAGAGTGGAAATGTTTATAGTTTTAATTTATCTAATTTGTATAGTTTTATTTATATGATGTTCTAAATATTTTAAATCTAAATTGAGCCGACATGTTATTTTTTATAATATTTTATTATTTTCTATAAAGGGGACATGTTAGCTCTAGGATAAACACGGAAGGAGTTACACATCTCCCACTACTGAACTGTAGAGTGCATCTCTTCCGTGCAATTAAGATGTAACAAGACTAACATCATGATATAACAAGACTTGTACAATAAGCTCATGAAAGAATCTCCAAAATTCCTAATAACCAATAACTATAGTAATTGGAAGAAATAAGTGAAGGTGGGCAATATGTCTTTGTAATCCAATTTCTAAACATGCTTATTTTTTTACTCAAATTATGGAGCAATTGTGGTTTAAAAAGTAGCAAAATAAGCTTAAGAAATGACAAAAGATGCTTGAGAGGCTTCATATAACCTGTTGCACTCTCAAAATCCATTCTCCATAGCAGCGATTGTAATGTCCTAGAGTTTAATTGTGTCATGTCCCTATTCAAATAAGACTACTTGCACTTGCAAATAATGTTTCACCAACCTACTAGTTCTCTAGGTTGAAATGGAGACCTAAATTTTGTAATAAAAGGGCTATGGGACCCAAAAGGACTTTAGTTACCATATTCACATTTAGATGGGTCCACATAAATAATAAATTCTAAGAAAATAAGGTGGCATTGGTTCATGAAGACACTTGGAAGCTTGTGGATCCTTTTGGTGACTAGATTCTCCACACACTTGGCATGATCTTCATCCAAATTCAAATCCATGGGTAATGTAACATTATTGGAGGATGATGTCGTGTCAAATAGCATATCATGAGCCAAGGAATTCGAATTAGTAAAGGAGAGTAACTCTCATGGAAGAGGAAGAGATTAGAAGACAATGTGTGCCACTTGGAAGGAGATTCCATGTACTCTATGACAACAAATGATGAAAGATTCTATAACAAGTATGACAAATCTGACATGACAAGGCTAAAAATAGCCACCAAGTGGGCGCATTTGGGAGTTAGAGGCAACCATTCGAATTGGGGAAAGAATTGGAGCATGAAGAGGAAGACAAGTGTCATATAAGTTACTAAACCACTAAGATGAGTTGGAGGAAGCCCATGGAAGGAAATTCGACCTTAGGAGGCCTCATGAAGTTAATAAAAGAATGACACGAGGAAGGAGAATGGATTTTGATCATTTGTTAATTGGCCTTTGGCATTTTGGAGAGCTTTTCCTTGTCCAATGCACGGTGAATGTTCACTCTCCCTGCTTGTGAACCAATTTCGAGGGAGTTGGATTCCTTTCCAAATTGGTTGATGGAGAGGCCATTCAGACCTCTCATTTGGAGCTGAATGAAGTGTTTTAGTTGCAAGTTGAAGGTCCATACAATTCGAATTCTCATCTATCTCCCTATTCTCTCATTCCTTCTTCTCCGTTCCCCCACACTCTCATGTTGATGGCGCACTTGTTGGATTGGTGCTTGCGCTTTGTTGAGTATATTTGATGCCCAAGATTGGGTATATGATGTATGGCTTTGTACTCTCATGCCCATATGCTCTGTAAGTCAAAATATCATAAATCCATGTGTGAAAGGCTTGCATTCCCATGCTCTTGAATGACTAGTTTCATGTATTTGGCTTCTCTTTTAAAAGAGTTGTATATTAGATTTGTACAAGGACTTTTCTCTAAGTTTGATGATGATGGGGCAACCATAAATGATGTATTACTCTGTAATTTCATGACCATATGCTTTGTAGCTCGAAATCCAAGAAACTCCAGTGTGAAAGGCTTGCATTCCAATGCTCTTGAATGACTAGTTTACACTTTACATCTATTGGGCTTCCACTTTGAAGAGTTGTATATCAGATTTGTATGAAGGAATTTCTCTGATGTTTAATGCTATTGGGGCAGCCATTTGAATGTTGCTTATAGTCTTTATATGTCATTTCATTATATGAAGCATTCAATCTACTTTTCATGAGTCAAAATCGAGCTATTAATACCATTTCCCCTTAAGCAAATTCACTGAAAGTTGCCATATAGATGTTGCGCCTCATAACCAGTTTGAAAAGCTTAATAACCATGAAAAATGACAGACATTGATGTCTGATACGCATCCCCATTCTCTATTCTGAAAGTTGGGAGGTTCATACTGCATTTTGAGAGCCAAAAGTGTCATCTACCCTTGGGGTTTTAACATCGATTTTCCTAGTGTTTTTGTCCTTCTTTCCCTAGGTTCAAAAGCAAGTTCCAGAAGCATTTGGAAAGTGTATGAGCATTCATAATATGCATTAGGTTGTCCTAAGACCCCTCAAGCCCTTTCATACAGAATTTGAAGTCATTTGGGTGCATTTGTATAAACTTGGATTTCACTAGTCCAAATATAGACATTGGCCAAAATTGTGCAAACTTAAATAACATGTCAAAATAAGTTTTTTGATTCGACCATTGAGTGTTTGGGGTTTGTTAGGATGTTTTAAATCCCATAGGGTCCTTCCATAATGAATTTGGAAAGGTTCGGTGGTGTTTGGAGCCAAACGAAGAAAGACTAGTTTACTACTTTCTCCTAGGAAACTTCCACTTTCTCTCATTAGCCCCAAACCAAGTTGCAGAGACTTGAAGTCAGACGTGTTCAAAGGTCATATTGGGATGTGCTAAGTCTAACCATACCATTGCATTTCAAATTTGGGACCATTTGGTGTCACTTGGAAGCCCCTAGAGTAATGACTAGTTAAGCTTGAATTTTCCCAATTTGTGCCTTTCTTCAAAAATTTCAAGTAGGGGCATTACAAATTGCAATCTATAGTTGAAAGTGAATAACAACTACAAGATCAAATGATATCATGATGTAGACATAAATATGGAGAGCAGAGATTGCTCAATATTACGCACGAATATTGTTTCTATTACAAAAACAAATCAAGATACAATACATATATATAGTTGGAGTCAGATTTAACTAATTCCAAACACAACAATAGAGTTTGAGAAAATCTCTCAACCACCTCCAACAAATCTCAAACCAATCTCTAAACTTAGCAAACTGCATTAATGGACGCATTATCTCCAACACCCCCATTTAATGCTTACATTACAAAACTAACAATACTAAATCACAAATTACAATATCAGTCTTTGTCTGATTCTTTGTCTGGCTCATCTTCATTAGCACTTACACCCACTCTGCAATCACCCGATTTTCGCTCTTTTCTTCACCGCACTTTTGAGCTTCCCACTTGATTCACTTAAGACATAACTGCTTCTGACAATCATTGACATACTTGCAGAATTGACGCTTCTTAACCTCTCGAAGGACAATCTCGATACTGAATCATCCTATGGATACACCTCCATTTATGAAATCCCCCCGAAAAGCAAATTTCAACAATTATATAGGAAAGTGATCTGGATACTGAATGTCTTCAACAGTCAATTTAACAACTTAACCTCTTAAACATACAAGCATATACTACCTAACTGGTAACTGTTGTCCTTGAAGCCCAAAGCACAACAAGATCCACTAGAGTATAACAGACTGTACACATAATCAAATTAGTGATGTGTTCTCGAAACATCGAAGAACGTCAAGAACCACTAACTTCCATTATGTTACTCTGTTCTATTAATTGGTTCTTCATCATATAATTTTACAAACACAAGAAATTTAACACACTTGCACACCACACATCTCTATGCAAGTAAAACTTAACCATGCTTCCCAGGTAAGATCACACCTTCATATTGATCCACCACGAATCGATTCCATTGACTTCTACAGCAAAATACAAGGTAGTCTTCCTTTTATAGAGACTCATCTTCCTCAATGAAATCATGACTACCTAGCACAAGGTATAAATACAGAGGAAGAGAATAGGCAACAGAAAATCTCACAAACCAATCCACATGCGTAATCATAGACATGCCATTAGGTCTTGATTAAGAAATGTTACCATTCTTCAAGGATCTGCAAACTACATGGGTCAATCATTGACACTGCAGGAGCAATGACAGCGTCCAGTCACATTAGAGGAAATTTGGGGTCTAAAATGGGCCTCCTAAGGAAAATAATAAAATAATAGTTAAAATAATAAAATAATAGTTAAAATAATAAAATAATATT
>LPNX010864610.1:397424-534140 GCA_001517045.1 Pseudotsuga menziesii
GAACACACAATGTAGGGTGGGATTGATATGCGTGCAGTGGATGGCATTTGATGCTCAACAGTTCATTGAAATGCACTTCAGCATGACTGGCCCAAATCCAAATTGAACTATAGATCAATGGTTCTCTTTCACACGAACATGCCTGTCTGTTTTCATGTGACTTTGTTCTTCTATGCACCGAGTCAGTACGTAGCTCCTTTTCTCATACGGTAATCCCTTCTGCTCAACAATCTGGTCATGTAATGATCTGGCAATCATCCTCTGGAGGTCGCGCATTTCTCTCTATTTTCAATTTGCAAAGACATGACACGATCTCACCAGATATGGAAAGCTTATTGGCTTTCTCGATACGCTGTGCAAGGAGGATACATGTAACACAAGTTATTCAGAAACATGTAGTGCATAGACATCATGGAACATGGGAAGATATATACAGTGATGAGAAGTCTATCTATAGTTGAGATTTATATCCATCCTCTTGATCTCCAACAATTCAACAAATCTTTGATGGCATGGCTAGCAAATTTTTAGATCGCCTCTGTCTCCTTATGCACCGATGGATATTTACTTGGACAACAATTTCATACTTCAGGCAACATTATATCTCCTATATCTTCTCACAGTGGACAACGAAACCAATAGCACACATAAAAAAAATAACATACAACACACACTCAAACAGACACTTCACTCTTCACACATATTTACAGAGAATTAGCTATCTAGCCTCTCAAATCCTCTTGACCCTCCTGTGAGGGCGTCAAGCCAGCACTGGCTCTGATACTGTTACCACCTAAGTTGTACTTAGTGGTTTTTTATCAAGTGAGCCTGGTGAACCTGACAAGGATAACTTGTTCGGACTTCAGAAGACCTTCAGTCTTGCTTCTGGGAAGCCTTGTTGTACTATATCACATGTTCATACCCCATGGGGGAATTGTAAGAAATGTTCTAGCATGATAGTGTCTATAAAAGACTCGGTCTCTTAGACTTTATTTGTCAATCCGATCAGCCCATGGTGTTTTTTCCCTTGGTTATTATTGGTTGTTGAATAAACGACTAATAATTTCTGAGTTTTTCACTCAATATCTCCAAAGTTGGGGTGGTCGGCTTGGCATTTAGGCATATTGAAGTTATTAGAGTCTATGTGTCAATGTATAAACATGCTAGACATCATGGACGAGTCATATGAACATGTCTAAGTCCCCCTAGGTTTTTTCAATTTTTCAATTTTTCAATTTTTTCAGTGTTTTTTATTAAAAATTTAATTTTTCCAAAACTTAGGCTATTTTTTAATAGTTTAATTGGAAAAATTGATTTTGTAATAAAAGTGGGCCAAATAATTAGTTTCAGTCGTGTAGGCGCTCATTTTCAAGCTAAGAGCACCATGTAAACCCATGGACCCACTATTTCCTAGCTTTGAGTTATTTTCCATCACTCAGGTTAGAAAGCCCCAAAAATCATTTATTGATTATTTTAATTAATAAATTGATGAATAATGGAGCAAATCCAAAATCCTAGATCAGTGGATTCTCAGCTGATTTGATTGAAATCAGTCAGATCTGAACCAGATTGATTGGATCTGACAAATCCTTGACTGAAGGAGGTGATCAAATCAGATCTAGAGTTGATCTTCAGCATCCTTTATGGGGAATTTCGCCCTCCCTCTCTCCTCCACACGTTTTGGCTCATTTGGATAATTTTTGGTGGATGCTTTAGTCAACAGGTTGAGGTGTCAGTCAGATCAGCTCTCCGATTGACAATTGCACTCAGTGAGACTCAGATCTAGCTCAGTTAGACACTAATCGGTCATTGATGGACTCTCCTTTAGCTACAATGGTCTATCTCCTTGGGATTTGTGCCCCCCTGGGCTGGATCTCCTATTTTTTGTATAAATAAAGCTCAGGCTGCTTCTTCCAAGCTAGTTAGAACTGGGATTGAGGTGTTGTTGCTATTGTACTGTTGTTATTGTTCATTTGAAATAAAGAGAAGCTTTCGAGGCAAGACGGTGTTATGCCATTGTATGTGTGGATGATCATTGCCATTTTTTACTGAGGCAACCTGTATCTATGTTCATAATTTGCTGATTGCTTGTGGATTCATTGCTAAGATTGATAATAAGCTTATTATAATCTTGATAGGAAGGGTGTTTTTCAATAAGTTTATTGGCCATCTATTTCCTTTGATGCATGTTTAGAGATCTAGATTCAGCATGTTTAATAAGTTTATATGCATGTTACTCTGAATCTCTGTGTATGTACTAATCGGATCTCACAAGTATTTCGGCAAGTTTTTTTATTTCAGCTGAGCTGCAGGTTCCTAAATTGGAGAGGATGTTGATCTAGTTTGCTTCTTCACTCTCTCCAAAACCTTCCAAAGGCATAGTCCCTTGACATTCCACCTAAAAGCTCCACGGTGAATCTTCAAGGCTACCAGCATTTCTCTCCTTCTCTTCCTCCTTCAAAATCAATTCTTTTACTTGGTTACTTTGTTCACAGCTTTGATATTGTTTAAATCTATTATCTTAAAGTAAATTTAACATAGATCTATCTTCTCAAAGCCCATAATCTAGATCTTGTTCTTAAAAGGTTTCATAAGCATTATAGATCTAGCTTTAGGGAAATCGTCATTTTTGCATGGAATTTTAAAGAGAATTTATAGCTTACATGCATTAGATTTCTGTTTTCTGTTATAAAAGATAAATCTAGCAATCAGTGCACATCATATTGGCTGCCTAAAAGGCAAGTCAAGATCCCAAGGAAAGCTTGCTTTCCTTGGTTCCTTTTTTACCTTTTTTAAACTAGTTTTAACTTAGCTTTCTTTGGTTAAAAGTAAGCTGACCCAAAGGTACTTTCAGAGTGCTTTTGGGCATATTTCAGTCTAATAAGCTTGCTGGTTTTTAGCAGGTATAACAAAAAAGAGGAGGAGCTGCTGCTCGAAAGTGACTTTTGGGCCTTCTGAATCCCCCCAAGGGTCTCCCTTTTTTACTGAAATCTTTAATTTTTGCACTTTGTAAGCTCTTGGTTTCATTCTATATAAGAATCAAGAGGCATCATATCAGTTTTCTGATATTGTAACCGCTGGTAATAAAAATAATTTTGAATAAGCTCTTTCGAGCCCATTCCCCATCCCCCCTGGGGGTTTGCGTCCGTGTCATTTTTTGCTTTTCGTTCATCTTTTTTCAATCTAACGTAGTACTAATCTGTAGGGTAGTATACTTTGATTTAAAATCATTTCCATATTCCATTTCTATTGGTTTCAAAGTAACTTTAATACTTACCCCAAGAGCCTCCTTTTGAGCCGAAAGGTGAAGAAAGATTCGTGGTAGTCTAATTAGAAAATTGTGGTTTGTTTATCTTTTTATGTTTCATTTGCTATCATCATTTGTTTCAGTAACCATAATAAAATCAACCCCTCCTTGATTCCCCGATTGAGGTCCACTTGGACCGAAAGAGGTTCCTGGAGGGTTTTCCTTTTAACCAGAACATCCATCTCAAAATTTACTAAAATTGACAAGACTCCGGTGTGTATGCTCTGCACTTGGCTGTGGTTCGTCCGATCAGTCAAGCTGTATCAAAAGCACTTGAGTGACTAGTATAATTAGGATTCACTCTCCCAAATTGACAAACCATCAGGTGAAAATCCAACACCTAGATCAAACCATTACGGTAGCAAAATACCCAAAGAAAGCGGGAACTTCTGAAAAGTGACCTCGGGGCGCTGATCTCTGTCACACCTTAACGGGTGCGTTATGAACAATAGCCCTAGAGACTCCATTCAGCCCACATATTCCTTGCGGGTAGTCGTGAAAGTTTAGTTTTGGACATACTCCAAGTACTCTCGGGTATATCTGGAGTCCACCCCCTTTGCCTAATTTTAATCAACTCATATTTCACATTAACTTGAAATGTAGCAAGAGGCAATTGCAAAACATTCACTCCAAGCACATGCAAGTACATTGATTTCCTTTAACTCCATTTTAAGGCACTGGTTATTTTCTTGCTATATATATATATATATATTGTGTCTCAACATTGTGCTTTCGTGCGCTCATTTTGTATCTTGTCATCTATGATTGTTTATGGTTAAATTTCAAACTCTTAAGTAATTCATTCAGTTTAACATCACCATACTAAGTAATTAGCCTTAGTAACTTAATAGGGTCTACCCCCCTTGGCTTCGTTAGGAGTTGAGCCTAAACGGAGGAGTCAAGAACAAGGTGACAGCCTTGACTCGAGACTTGCCCCTAAGGACACACCGAGTGGCTTGAAGAGTTCTGCCACATGACCCAGGTGTGTGAAAGGTGGCAACACTTTATAGCGCCGTTGCCGAGGATAAATCTTTTTATTCCCGAGTACGACTTAGCTTAACTTTTTTCTAAACTACTAAAAAGATAAAAACTTTTGATTAATCTAGTCTTTAAAAAACATAAAAATTAAAACTCGATCCATCTGGCGACTCCACTGTCTAACATCCCTTCAAGAATTTCTACCCGAATAAATCGTCGACAATTATTCAATCCTCTCCCTGATCCCGAAAGGTTTATTAAGGAAAGATTGAGTAGGCAGACTTCCCATAGAAACCTTGAAAATTTAGGAGACCAATCCTTCTCAAATATCCATCACATATTTGTAGAGAGTCATGTTCACCAATCTCAAGAAATGACGGAATTATTCAAGCCCCTTGACTTTTCTCAGATAGCAGGTGCTCCCCATGCCATTCCAAAAGATGCTATCAATAAGCTCCCCATATTTCAGGACAATAATGCCATCACTGCGAAGTCTCACCTTCGAAAGTTTGAAAAGCACCTAGTCAATTATTGCAATGATGCTTCCCGTGACCATGACGATGTCAAAATGAAGCTCTTTGCTTTATTCTTAGAAGATGATGCTGAAGAATGGTATTTCAACCTAGATGATGATTCATATAAAACTCTTACTGAATTCCTAGAGGGTCTTAAGAAGAAATGGGGAGAAAAGAAAGAACCAAGACATCTGCTTACTGCCCTTCATAACATTAAGAAGATGGAGAATGAAACCATGGATGAATTTAACACTAAGTTCAGGCGTGTGGTTGCGGACCTCCGTAACGAAATCAAGCCAAAGGATGCCTCCATCCTCATATCTTACATCGAAGCTTTCACTAGTGATTTGAGGTACCAATTAAGAGACAAAGAGCCAGCCAAACTAAAAACTACTCAGGAATTGCCCGAGAAAATAGAAAAGAATATGCAGTCTTTAGGCAAGTCCAACATTCCAGGTCACACTAGGGGAAACAATTCCTGCAACAAAGAGACCAAAGGTAAAGCCGTTGAATCAGAAGAAAAGGGAACTTCTAAAGATCCCATGGAAAAGGTAACATACATGATAAAAGACTTGGTTACTAGTCAAAACCAACTAATGGCCAATCATTCTGCACACTTGAATCACATTCATAATAGATTGATTACAATGGAAAGGAATAATGGACCTAGGAACTTTTAGCCCAAGCAGAATCAGATGTATCAAAATAATTTTCCTCAGCAGGAGCCTAGGATTCCAAACCAGTTAGACTCAGCTAACATGGTAGAAGAAGTAATTCCATGGTGTAGACCTTGTGAACAATTCCACCAAGAAAGCACTTGTTATGTTGCAAATCAAGTCATGGAACATGGACTTCCCAAGGTCAGTAATCAAGAAACAACTTCAAGCAAGCCTGATCATATATACATGGTAGGCCAGGCCTACCCTTTGTCACCAGCTAAACAGTACACACCTAAGGATGAAACCATTGCAGAATCTTATAGTGAAACTTATGATGAAAACTGTAATGTACATGATGGGACTCCTACGTGTTCTCCATATAATGATGACAGTCTGGAAGGTTTACTACCTTGTGACCTTTTCTCTGAAGAAGATGAGTATGAAAATGAGGACAAGTATAGCTTTGAGCATGATACAAGTGACAAAGACTCCCTTATCCCCGACAAAGATGTTGATGAGGAGTCCTGGACATTCATGGAAAATCTAGTCTATGACATGAATAAAGAGGAAAATAATGAACCAAAAACTTTTGATGGTTTTGTTGATTTTTCTGTCTATGGCATATCTAAAGGAGAGAGCATGGATCTGGAGACCTTGGAAAATCCTAGTATGGAAAAGCAGCATTCAAAACTCTTATATGATCATTTAGAGTCATATCATGCAGAGCCACACAAATGTATCAATAATGAAGACATGGAAAAGCAGTGTTGTGAAAAGACAGATGTGATGCAGTTAGTAGAATATCAGTCTCAACTATCACCTTCACATATAGAGTTTCCTCATGATTTGGAGATGCTTGGGGCTTATACAGTGAATTATCATCCAGTAAGCCTTGATGATCAGTATGATGGTGTAGTCAATCTGCCTCGTCATTCCGATTTGTACATCAACTCTATCCAGTCATGGATAGAAGCAGCCTACGCAAGCACTTACCAGTTTGGGAGGAAGTTTGACGACATTATTCATGCCTATGATTTCCCATCCATCCCGCCCCTTCCGGATCATCATGCAGGTTTGCATTTTTTGAATAAAGTATCCTTACTTTGGTTGGTAACCAAAGACAAAGAAATTTGTTTTTATGTTAATAAAATGATTAGGTGGTTACATTGGATTTCTGATTACACTTAACCCTTTTTATATCATGCTTGGAGTAGGAAAATAAGCTCCTTAAAAAAGAGCATTTACTTTCCGCATTTTTTGTTTTGTACTTAGCTATAATCAAACATTTTTTTCATTAGTTAGTTACATTTATTTTGTTTAAATAAATCAGCTTAATGGTTCATTTGGTTTTTTATGTAAAGCTTGTGCTACTGAGGTTTTCTTGTCAAGTTGAGATGTTTTTACAAGGTGTATAAACCAAAGATTTTGGTGTTCTCGTATCCTCTCCTTGCTTTATGACCAGATCGAGCACACGTCCCGCAGTTGGAGCCAGGACGTTACCACCCAAGTTGTACTTAGTGGTTTTTAATCAAGTGAGCCTGGTGAACCTGACAAGGATAACTTGTTCGGACTTCAGAAGACCTTCAGTCTTGCTTCTGGGAAGCCTTGTTGTACTATATCACATGTTCATATCCCATGGGGGAATTGTAAGAAATGTGCTATCATGATAGTGTTTGTAAAAGACTCGGTCTCTTAGACTTTATTTGTCAATCCGATCAGCCTAGAGTGTTTTTTCCCTTGGTTATTATTGGTTGTTGAATAAACGACTAATAATTTCTGAGTTTTTCACTCAATACCTCCAAAGTTGGGGTGGTCGGCTTGGCATTTAGGCATATTGAGGTTATTAGAGTCTATGTGTCAATGTATAAACATGCTAGACATCATGGTCAAGTCATATGAACATGTCTAAGTCCCCCTAGGTTTTTTCAATTTTTCAATTTTTTAGTTTTTTTCAGTGTTTTTTATTAAAAATTTAATTTTTCCAAAACTTAGGCCATTTTTTAATAGTTTAATTGGAAAAATTGATTTTGTAATAAAAGTGGGCCAAATAATCAGTTTCAGTCGTGTAGGTGCTCATTTTCAAGCTAAGAGCACCATGTAAACCCATGGACCCACTATTTCCTAGTTTTGAGTGATTTTTCATCACTCAGGTCAGAAAGCCCCAAAAATCATTTATTGATTATTTTAATTAATAAATTGATGAATAATGGAACAAATCCAAAATCCTAGATTAGTGGATTCTCAGCCGATTTGATTGAAATCAGTCATATCTTAACCAGATTGACTGGATCTGACAAATCCTTGACTGAAGGAGGTGATCAAATCAGATCCAGAGTTGATCTTCAGCATCCTTTATGGGGAATTTCGCCCTCCCTCTCTCCTCCACACATTTTGGCTCATCTGGATGAGTTTTGGTGGATGCTTCAGTCAACAAGTTGAGGTGTCAATTAGATCAGCTCTCCGATTGACAATTGCACTCAGTGAGACTCAGATCTGGCTCATTTAGACACAAATCAGGCATTGATGGACTCTCCTTTAGCTACAATGGTCTATCTCCTTGGGATTTGTGGTCCCCCTGGGTTGGATCTCCTATTTTTTGTATAAATAAAGCTCAGGCTGCCTCTTCCAAGCTAGTTAGAACTGGGATTGAGGTGTTGCTGCTATTGTACTGTTGTTATTGTTCATTTGAAATAAAGAGAAGCTTTGGAGGCAAGACGGTGTTATGCCATTGTATGTGTGGATGATCATTGCCATTTTTTACTGAGGTAACCCGTATCTATGTTCATAATTTGCTAACTGCTTGTGGATTCATTGCTTAGATTGATAATAAGCTTATTATAATCTTGATAGGAAGGGTGCTTTTCAATAAGTTTATTGGCCATCTCTTTCCTTTGATGCATGTTTAGAGATCTAGATTCAGCATGTTTTATAAGTTTATATGCATGTTATTCTGAATGTCTGTGTGTGTACTAATCAGATCTCACAAGTATTTCGACAAGTTTTTTTATTTCAACTGAGCTGCAGGTTCCTAGATTGGAGAGGATGTTGATCTAGTTTGCTTCTTCACTCTCTCCAAAACCTTCCAAAGGCATAGTGCCTTGACATTCCACCTGAAAGCTCCACGGTGGATCTTCAAGGCTACCAGCATTTCTCTCCTCCTCTTCCTCCTTCAAAATCAATTCTTTTACCTGGTTACTTTGTTCACAGCTTTGATATTGTTTAGATCTATTATCTTAAAGTAAATTTAACATAGATCTATCTTCTCAAAGCCCATAATCTAGATCTTGTTCTTAAAAGGTTTCATAAGCATTCTAGATCTAGCTTTAGGGAAATCGTCCTTTTTGCATGGAATTTTAAAGAGAAAATGTAGCTTACATGCATTAGATTTCTGTTTTCTGTTATAAAAGATAAATCTAGCAATCAGTGCACATCATATTGGCTGCCTAAAAGGCAAGCCAAGATCCCAAGGAAAGCTTCGTTCCTTTTTTACCTTTTTATAACTAGTTTTGACTTAGCTTTCTTTGGTTAAAAGTAAGCTGACCCAAAGGTACTTTCAGAGTGCTTTTGGGCATATTTCAGTCTAATAAGCTTGCTGGTTTTTAGCAGGTATAATAGAAAAGAGGAGGAGTTGCTGCTCGAAAGTGACTTTTGGGCCTTCTGGATCCCCCCGGGGGTCTCCCTTTTTGACTGAAATCTTTAATTTTTGCACTTTGTAAGCTCTTGGTTTCATTCTGTATAAGAATCAAGAGGCATCATATCAGTTTTCTGATATTGTAACTGCTGGTAATAAAAATAATTCTGAATAGGCTCTTTCGAGCCCATTCCCCATCCCCCCTAGGGGGGTTTGCGTCCGTGTCATTTTATGCTTTTCGTTCATCTTTTTTCAATCTAGCGTAGTACTAATCTACAAGGTAGTATACTTTGATTTAAAATCATTTCCATATTCCATTTCTATTGGTTTCAAAGTAACTTTAATACTTACCCAACGAGCCTCCTTTTGAGCCGAAAGGTGAAGGAAGGTTCGTGGTAGTCTAATTAGAAAATTGTGGTTTGTTTATCTTTTGATGTTTCATTTGCTATCATCATTTGTTTCAGTAACCATAATAAAATCAACCCCTCTTTGATTCCCCGATTGAGGTCCACTTGGACCGAAAGAGGTTCTTGGAGGGTTTTCTTTTTAATAAGAACATCCATCT
This sequence comes from Pseudotsuga menziesii, assembly GCA_001517045.1. NCBI lineage: Eukaryota > Viridiplantae > Streptophyta > Pinopsida > Pinales > Pinaceae > Pseudotsuga > Pseudotsuga menziesii. The sequence continues at coordinate 407,080 of LPNX010864610.1, forward strand.
CAAAATTTACTAAAATTGACAAGACTCTGGTGTGTATGCTCTGCACTTGGCTGCGGTTCATCCAATTAGTCAAGCTGTATCAAAAGCACTTGAGTGACTAGTATAATTAGGATTCACTCTCCCAAATTGACAAACCATCAGGTGAAAATCCAACACCTAGATCAAACCATTATGGTGGCAAAATACCCAAAGGAAGCGGGAACTTCTGAAAAGTGACCTCGGGGCGCCGATCTCTGTCATACCCTGATGGGTGCGTTATGAACAATAGCCCTAGAGACTCCATTCAGCCCACATATTTCTTGCGGGTAGCCGTGATGGTTTAGTTTTGGACATACTCCAAGTACTCTCGGGTATATCTGGAGTCCACCCCCTTCGCCTAATTTTAATCAACTCATATTTCACATTAACTTAAAACGTACCAAGAGGCAATTGCAAAACATTCACTCCAAGCACATGCAAGTACATTGATTTCCTTTGACTCCATTTTAAGGCACTGGTTATCTTCAGAGCGCAGGTAGTAGAGCTCAAACAGTCCAGGGAACAGGTTGTAGCAGCACGAAAAGCAGGAAAATGTGTGGTTATCAAAAACCTTCGGGCAGTTATTCGAGACTCCTTACCCCCTGGATGGACACCCCAGACAGGAAGCTCTAAATGACGGGGTCGATTGGAGAGACGGCAGGGCACAAGCATCAATGTCCGCTGCTGGAATGGAAATGGCTCTATTTTATCATCTCTAGGTCTCTTGTATGATGCACTCGCATCGACTAATATCCTCCTCGTGACCGAGACTCATGCGAGCCCTGTACGGCCTCTCCAAGATATCACAGGGTACCACTGGTTCTTAGCTTGCAGACAGGAAACAAGGAGCTCTGGTGGAGTCAGGGGGTCAGGAGGAGTTGCTTGCCTGGTTAGAGACTCTCTATGGAAGACGGTCACCTTGATGGCCTTTGACGAGTATGCCAGATTCATGTGGATCCATGTCAGAACCAAGATCTTCCCCCTGAGACATGTATACTTCGCAGTTTGCTACTTCCCACCCGTGTCGTCATCATTTGCCATCCACAACAGAGCGGACGGGGACCCTTTATGGATCTGTACACTGGCATCACTCAGTACTCTGCTGACGGGGAGGTCATACTTATGGGGCATTTTAATGCTCGTACTAGGGACCTCCAGGTTCCTCTCCATGATCGTTCCGAAGATGTGTTTTGTACTGAAGGACTCGACCCTGCCGCAGTAGGTCTCCATCGAAATTCAGAAGATTCCCTAGGGCCCACTACAGCATATAACAAGCATCTCCTGCAGTTAGTGGAATCCCATGAGTTGCTTATTCTGAACGGCCTCCCTTGCTTCCCAAACTCTCACCTTTTCACGTGTTGGCCGCATGGTGGTGGGGCTAGTGTGGTGGACTACGCCCTAGCCATCCAGAACCTACTCCCCTTCATTCGAGACCTCTCCATCTCTCACATCCCCCTAACGGACCATGCACTTCTTTCTCTCTCCCTCCAAGTCGACCCCCCCCCCTTCCAACCCTGCTCTCCCCTAACAACCACCTCTCACCACCTCAGACCACCTTTCGTTTCGACGAAGGCGACCCCGACATCTTCCTATCAAATCTCCGCCGGATTCTTCCTCCTAAAGCCCACTTTTCTGCACTCAACTCAGCCCTTGCCAAGTATCAATGCCTCTCGTTTGCAATCTGGGAAGCAACACTTAACTCCTTCCCCCACTCCACTCGTACCTCCTCTGCCACTCCTAAACCTGGCTCCTGCCCCATGAACAAGTGGTACGACGAGGATTGCAAAACACTTCACCGAGAACTTCGTCATGCCTTCCTCCATTCCCATCCGACCTACCCTGACATCCAAAGATCTTATCGCTGTCTCCTTCGTCGCAAAAAGTGACATTTTGTCTCTCAGAGATGACAGGAGCTCGCAGCCCTCCTCGCCCATTCCCCAAAATAGTTTTGGCATACCATCCTCTCTCGACACTCCCCTCTGTCACCCGACCTGGACCCTGCTTCCATGTTCTCCCACACATCCAAGCTCTATGACATTCCCAGCCACACTGACATTCATATTGCATCCCCCCCTCCTCCTGCCACCTCTTCACTAACAAGGACGTCATAGAAGCCATTCGGGCGATGAGCAGCAGCAAATCAACAAACGAAGAAGGCTACCAAGCAGAGTTCTTCAAGCATGGTCTCCAAGTTCTAGTTAGCTACTTGGTTGATCTCTTTAACCACGTGGTGCGTGAAGGATTTCCACCGGTTTGGTCCCATCACATCATCCATCCGATTCACAAGTCAAGAGCCACCTCTGACCCTAACAACTACAGAATGATCACAGAATGATCATGGTAGGCCACACGTTCTCAAAACTCTATGCTGTCGTTTTCCACATGAAGCTTTCCAGTGATTTCGAACAGAGAAATCTTAGAGCCTATGGTCAGGCAGGGTCCAGACCAGCACATCAGACTATTGACCACATTTTTACTCTCCGAGTTGTGATTGAGGAGGCACGTCACTGCTCCTCAAAAGTCTATTGCTGCTTTGTAGATTTTCGGAAAGTATTCGACTCAGTTTCGACAGAGGATCTTTTATGGCGACTCAGAGACATCGACATCTCGACGATCTTATTGACGGCTATTATGCGCCTATATGAGTTTGTTCGGAGCCGCCTTCGCACAGCTCGAGGATTATCCGAGTTCATCTGTAGCACCATTGGGGTGAAACAAGGTTGCCCACTCTCCCCCACCCTGTTTGGAATCCACATTGACGAGTTGGAGACCTTCCTCCGTGAGCATACCCAGGAAATAGATGGGGCCTCCTCCACCAGGTCCTGACCTCTATTCTACTTTTCGCTGATGGCATTGTACTTCTATCTTCCTTCCCGGAAGGTCTGCAGAGACAGCTTGATGCCCTAGCCCTGTTCTGTGAACTCCGAAAGCTGACTGTGAATCTGAGCAAAACAAAGGTTATGATCTTCAATGGGGTTAAGAAAACCTCAGACTTTTGTTTCTTATTCAAAGGGGAGGAAGTTGAGATCACCAGCACTTACACTTATTTCGGAGTGCAGTTTTCTGGTCCCTGCTTCAGTCTAGGACCAGCTCTCCAGCCTCGAATCAACAAAGGGTATGAGTCCCTAGCCCTCCTTGAGAGACAATGTTTTCGTCACCATTTCCAGGATATCTCATCCAAGAGGGACCTGCTAAATACTTTAATCTGTCCCACTGTCCTATATGGATCGGAGATCTAGGGCCCCTCCCTACTTGAGTCAGATTGGGCATCGGTTGAGAGAGTCCAGATCCTTCTTCTCTGACGTATCATCAGATGTAAGAAGACAGTGCCGCAGCACATCATCCTCGCTGAATTTGGAGCCCATCCCTTACACCTCGAGATAGTTTTCAGATTGGTTTCCTTCTTGCATCGAATCCGAGGGTTAGCCGACTCATCAAAAGGTCGGGACAGGTACCATTTTCTAGCATACTACTCTGCCCAAACTATCACCCGTGATACCCACCCAGGAAGGGCCAAGTGTTGGCTCACAAGGGTCTCGAACCTTCTTGTTTCAGTAGGGATCTAGTTAGATCGTCTTCTCCCATTCCAGTACTCTCTGGATGCCCCTGGGCACCCTCTACCTACCTGACAAGATTTAAACAAGATCATCAGAGAGGAGTTCTACAAGCAGTTCGTCCAGGTTACTTGGATTAATCCCCCAAGAGGATTGCACCCCAAAATGGCCTTTTATGCTGAACATTTCTTGGAGATCAGAGACGGGCTCATTATCTAACCCCAGTATACGTTTCGCCATCGGATGAACGATCTTCAGATCCCTCTCGGACAGTTCAGAGTAGGATCACATAGACTTCGGGTAGAGTCAGATCATTAGATTGACAGATCAGATAGGACCTACCATCTATGTCATCTATAGGAAGTGGAAACCGAGTCACATTTTATCTTCAGGTGTCCTTTCTACTATGAGATCAGAGGACGCTTCTATTGCTTATTCAAGGGGGCCCAAACTCTAACAGCTTTCTTCAGATATACCGATCAGAAATGTCTAGCGCTTTATATTCAGGAGGCCCTTAGGTTTTGAGCGCAGATCCTCCAGCCTCCCACTAGACCAGACACCACACAGCGGATCACGACGTTCTTCAGCGTGCTACCTTCTTCTAGGGGCATCAAGAGATCAAATGACCTCGACATCGACCCAGCTCCCAAGATCAGTAAAGGCTAAGGGTTCTCGACCCACGAGATCTCAACGACAACTCCGGACCAGACCTCCCTTCGAGAGGCGCTCAGGAACCTCCAAACCTCGCCGACATCACTCTAGAGGGCGCCCCGCACCCACCAGTTTCGAATCGGGGCAGCAGACACTTTTGCATTTCCCTCAGTTTTCTTCGTTTAGCCTCGGATGTTAGTAGTACCAGACCCTTCTTGGTCACTTTGGCTCCCAGATCTTGTCCACCTGAACTCCTTTGCCCCTGTGCAGGGTTATAGGGGTGGAACTGGAGCAAGAGCTCTCCCATGCTACAACCTAGCTCGCCTTTTACATTTTTACTTCTTTCTATTTTTATTGCTTATATTGTATTTCCTTTAAGGGAGATCATTTGATCCTCCCACATGCATAACATATCATTGTAACCGACAGTCCTGTTGATCTACTTTGTGGTCATTAGTGGACATTAATAAAATTATCTTATCTTATCTTGTCTTATCTGATTCTTTGTCTGGCTGGTCTTCATTAGCACTTACACCCACTTTGCAATCACCCAGTTTTCGCTCTTTTCTTCACCACACTTTTGAGCTTCCCACTTGATTCATTAAAGACAACCACTTTTGACCATCATTGACGTACTTCCAAAACTGGCGTTTCTTAACCTCTCGAAGGACAATCTCGATCCTGAATCATCCTATGGATACACTTCCATCTGTGAAATCCCCCCGAAAAGCAAATTTTGACAATTATATAGGAACGTGATCAGGATACTGAATGTCTTCGGCAGTCAATTAAACAACTTGACCTCTTAAACATACAAGCGTACAAAACATAACCGTTAATTGTTATTCTTGAAGCCCAAAGCACAACAAGATCCACTAGTGTATAACAGACTGTACGCATAATCAAATTAGTGATGTGTTCTCGAGGCAATGAAGAATGCCAAGAACCACTAACTTCCATTATGTTACTCTGTTCTATTAATTGGTTCTTCATCATATAATTTTACAAACATGAGAAATTTAACACACTTGCACACCGCACGTCTCTGTGCAAGTAAAACGTAACCATGCTTCCCAGGTAAGATTAACCCTTCATATTGACCCACCACGAATCAATTCCATTGACTTCTGCAGCAGAATACAAGGTAGTCTTCTTTTTATAACGACTCATGTTCCTCAATGAAATCACAACTACCCAGCACAGGGTATAAACACAAAGGAAGAGAATAGGCAACTGAAAATATCACAAACCAATCCACATGCACAATCGCAGACATGCCATTGGGTCTTGATTAAGAAATGTTACCTTTCTTCAAGGATTTGCAAACTGCATGCGTCAATCATTGACAGTGCAGGAGAAATGACGACATCCAATGCAAGAACACACAACATAGGGCAGGACTGATATGTGTGCAATGGACGAGATTTGATGCTCAACACTTCATTGAAACGCACTTCAGCATAACTGGCCCAAATCCAAATAGAACTATAGATCAATGGTTCTCTTTCACACGAATAGGCCTGTCTATTTTCATGTGGCTTTGCTCCTCTATGTAGCTATGATGGCTCATACAACAACCGAAGTCAGTACGCAGCTGCTTTTCTCAGACGTTAATCCCTTCTACTCAACAATCCGATCATGTAATGATCTGGCAATCATCCTCTGGACGTAGCGCTTTTCTCTCTATTTCCGATTAGCAAAGACATGACTCGATCTCACCAGACCTAGAAAGCTTCTAGGCTTTCTCGGTACTCTCTGCAAGGAGGATACATGTAACGCAAGTTATTCAGAAAAATGTAGCGTACAAACATTATGGAGCATGGGAAAATATATACAGTGATGAGAAGTCTGTCTACAGCTAACATTTATATCCATCCTCCTTGTCTCCATCAAATTCAACAAATCTTTGATGGCACGGCTAGCAAATTTTCAGATCGCCTCTGTCTCCTTTTGCAGCGATGGATGTTTACTTGAACATCAATTTCATATTCCATGTAGCATTTTATCTCCTATATCTTCTCACAATGGGCAACGAAACCAGTAGCACACATAAAACAAATAACACAAAACACACACTCAAACAAACACTTCACTCTTCACACATATTTACAGATAATCAACTATCTAGCCTCTCACATCCTCCTAGCCCTCCCGTGCGGGAGTCAAGCCAGCACTGGCTCTGATACCAAGACAGAAATATGGAGGGCAGACATCGCACAATATTACACACGAATATTGTTTCTATTACACAGATCAAGATACAAAACATATATATATATATATATATATATATATATATATACAGTGTTACACGGGGACTCGCCCCCCAGGGTTGGGGATGCGCCCCCTCGCTCCCTGCGCCCTGGGGGCTCAGGGGCTCCTGGGGAAACGTTTCCCAACGTCCCCAAAATCAAGAAACTCTCGGAAACTCACAAGGGGGCACGTCCCCCTGTTCTGCAATGCGCTCCGGTGAAGGGGGGCTCCCACACACCCCCTTCAGAAACTGGGGGGCTCCTAGACGCACCCCACAATTTTCCCAATTTCAGTTTAAAAAAAAACAAATTTTAATTTTAATTGTTGTTTAGTCTCTATTTCAGGCTTAGTCTTTAGTAATTTACTATTTCACTATTTTAGCATGCAATATCATTGATTCAAGTTTTCAATTACAATGACAGAAATTAGAAATATGAATATCAAGATTCAAATGACAAATTTGAAAATTATCATGATGAATTGTATAACGTGTTTGTATTATTAATTTGCTATATTCTGATTTACATTGCACAATGATAAACTTAGTATTTACTAATTATTATTTACTTTTAGTAGTTTACATGGGATGTGTTACTCGCCACCTTAACAGGGCTTAACAGGGCTCTCCAGAGAGTTGGAAAGATTATGGATTTGTTTTTTATTGCACATAGGGTGCTACTTGGGCCTCCTTCAGCCTGCAGAACACCACAAAATGGTGAGCATCAAAAATGATTCATGCAGAAGATCGAGCTCATAGACAAGGGCAAATAAATGCAATCAATATATATGTCTTATGTGCAAAGGATACTTTAGATGAATCACTGTGGAGGACATTGAACAAGAGCCTGGAATGAATTTCAACCATGATGAATGGCATAGATGACTGTGTGCATGTGAAGTAAAATCCATTGTAGCATTTGGAGCCTTTGTTGAAATAGAACCTGGGCGTGAGGGGCTCATGCATATTAGTGAATTGAGCACAAAATTTGTTGATCAGGCTGAGGATATTATAAAAGTTGGTGACGGCTTAGATGTCAAACTTATTGAGATAATGAACGTGGACAGTTGTGTCTGAGTCACCGTGCACTACTCCAAGGAAAATGATGTTGTGTCTAGCAGTAAGGAGTTAGCTACCACTGCCAAGCAGCAGAAGTTTAGCCGAGTGGTGGATTTCAGTTTGGCAGCCGATTACAAGATGGAATCTTGGAGTTTGTTTTTCATTTAGCAAAACCGATCACATTGTTGGCAGTCGATGCCGTATTCAATTCTAGCACTTCGTTTTTAGAAGAACTCATGACTGGCACATAACTTGCAGAGAACGAATCCCTTGGTAATCGGCACGAGTTCATCATGGCAGGTTTTCACTCAGTCGGAGTTATCACGTTTAATCCATTTTTACGTGTTCATCGGCTGCCCTTTGACCAAGAATCGGGTCAAGATTTTAATTGATAGATGTAATTTGATTAAAACCGTGGCATTATTTCATCACCAATCAGCTACAGTGCTAAAGGAGCCATCGCTTGAGAAGCACCGATTCAGCTTGTGTGCTCGGAGTTCCATTGCCAGATTTTTTGGAGCAGCTCGTGGGCCGAGTCATATAGCAATATGCGATTTGCTGGAGTAGCCAAGTCATGAAATTACAAAGTGGACCCGCGTGTCTGTTTGGAAGCCACTCACATTCCTTTGCAGCCGAGCCCATGTTGGACGAGCCGATGGGTGTCCTTTGATTGCAGCCGTTACCTCACCCACATATAACTCAAGGTTTTCTTGGCAACCAACTACTAAATGATTTGGCTAAAAAAATATTGGATTTTGGATATGAGCATATTTGGTTACGTGGGCTCTCTCAGCACCTCGTGAAGGAGCCAGCTCTTTAAAGCTTGGTGGATCCACTTTATTGTGGAATAGTTTAAGTTAGAGTTTTTTTTAATAATTGAATTGAGTGATGTATTTGCTAGGTGAGAAAAAAGCTTCCTTGGATAGCTAGGTAGATAGATTAAAGATGATTAGATGAATCATGGATGTATTGAAACTCTTGTATGGATAAGTCACCTTTGATTTCATAATAGAAATAGCAAGGGACTGTTTTTTCCCTTTACGTGAAAAAAAAGGTGAGAAAAAAGTGGATCCTACATTCACTTTAATATTTTTTATTAGTTTATGATTTTATCTTATTTTTGCTTTTTTGAAAAATAATAAAAACTTTTTTGGCTTATAAAAGAGCAAGGCTCTTCATTTGTAAGGATGGAATTTTCGGCTGGGAGGATTTTTCCCCAGAGCCTAATAGAAAAAATCATGTTGAGTTTTTGGGTATTTTGGGCATCTCTATCATAGTTCTGCATTTTTCATTAGTTATAGAGCAAGCCAGCATAGAGGGCTATAATCTAGCACATTGGGCAAGCATTTGCGGCTACCAAGTTGTTTGTCGCCGTTATGCTCTTAGAGGTCTGGGAGTAATGAAAAGTAGTCAGTTATACTTCCATTCTCCTGGCCTCTCATTATGGAACGGACCAGCTTAGTCTCCCTTCTGCAAAACGCAAAGCCTTTCTGAGTCCCCTTCTGACTCCATTTACCCTTCTGGTACTGGCACTGGCCATCCCTCGAGGACTGATCCTCCCTTCCCTACCTGCCCATCAACCCGACTCATTTTCCTTTTTGCTACCCGTGTTTCTCTAAGGCAACCTCTTCAAATCACCTTGCCCTCGGCCGCACCTGCCTTAGCGATCCAAACTTAGGGAAACCCCCCTAGAGCTGGAGAAGAGCCAGCCTGAAGCGAGGAGAGAGGGGTGTGGTGACATCGGCCTCTCGAGAGAGAGTTGTCGCCGGGCCGGTGCGCCCGCAGTTTGGGCTTTCAACACTCGCATGCCAGTTTCGGGCGACAACAAAATGAATCATTGAATTGTTATTGTTGGGATTTAATAATTTATAATATTATTTTTTATTAAGACCTGAACGTCCCCCCCCCCCAAATTTCGCTAAAATTTGGGGGTGGTCTCCACACGTCCCCAATGTGCGTTTCCCCGCTCCTGCATTCCCATGTCCCAGAAACTTGGGGGAACATTGGACTTTATCGATCTCAAGTCTAATTGCCAAATCACCAAGCTTGGTGAAGTGGACATGGATATTTAAAAAAATTGATTCTATTTAAAATGAAACATTGAATGAAAATGGAAACCATCCTCGATTAAACGTTTGTGCAGGTCATTTGACTAGATTCAACTGTTGGCATCTTGACTACAAATGGATAGACTTAGTGTGCTTCACATCCAAGCTATTCCTTTCTCACACACGACGGTGTCTTGTTCACGTTATCTGCAAATGTGTATTGTGGATGAATCCATGTCTTCTATGTAGCAACTGTTTGATGCTTTCACAGGTTATGATATTTCGTTTTGGATGACCTTGCGAATATATTTTAGTTGTCTCTTAAAATTTCTTAACATTCAATGTTCAAACATTTAGATTTTGCTCACCTAACCCTAAAATTTCTAAAATCTTGCTTGATTCAAGCTTGAATACCTCATGGTGGATAATCATTTACATGTTGTGGAAACATCTCGTTCTTATACCATGTAGGTCTTTAAAGGGGCATGAATAAAAAAGTGGAGAGAGATAAAACTTGAATTCTATTAATAATGTTGTATAAGCCACATCTCTCACACCTTGTATCATATTGAATACTATTAATAATGTTGTATAAGCCACACCTCTCACACCTTGTATCATATTTCACACAATATAGTTATTTCGTGCTTCTAAATGGTTCCGGTAGTTTCACCCTTTCTGATCACAATATTTAATGTTAATTTTTTTAACATATAATCGAGGATGCTTTCGATTTCTAGAGAAAACTAGATTTGCAATGGATAGAAGCTTAAACGAAGAAAACAAATTACTGCTCACTGGAGCACAAAGACCAAAAAAATACAAATTGCAAAGGAAGCTACTGTTGAATTTTAGCATTAGCATAAATACTTAAAAATTTGCAGATTAACTTAAACAAATGACAAGTATCCGCGAGATGTAGAACAGTTGGTGGCGGGGTATGGTTAAGACGCCCCCTAAGTTGAAAGGTCGTCGATTCTAATCCCGTCGAATACCAAAAATCCAACCATGTTAAGGGTTGGTGCGGTCCAGGCCGGGTGCGATCCCCGGGTGATTTTGACAGCTTAGATGCCCCTGGTTCGTGGTTACTTAGCCAATGGCAACCCTGCTAGTCAGGGAGGTTCCACAGCTTTGCCAACAAAACAAAAAAACTTAAACAAATGACAAGTGCAGTAAAATAACATTCATCACATCAGCACAATGGACACAAGAGTTTTTCACTGAGAAACCTTCAAAGGACAAAACCCCCAAAAAGCATTAGTAGCTCATCTCGTAAATGAGAGGACTTAGGAAATTCTTCAAAAAGTTCCTCAAACCCAAATCTAGGTTTAACCACAGCTACAGTAAAATTTTCTCAAAAAATCAGAGCAAGGGTTTTTAACCCTAGATACTCAAATTCTCAGATCTGCTTAGAAATAATCAAAACTATCCAAACAACAATCAGCCTGGATAATTATCAGCTCTGCCCGGAAAAGTTAGGGCCTGCACGGAAACCAAGAATTTACTACTCAGAAATGGCCAAGACTGTCAAAAACATTCTGCCCACTATTTCTCAGATCTGCCTGGACAAATTAGGGCCTGTCCAGAAATTCAAAATGACTGCTCAAAACAAAAAACAGTTAGCTCGAAATTATTTATCAGATCTTGCAATTTTCAGAGTTGCCCCAGCAAATTAGGGCCTGCCCAAAAATCAAAATTTACTGCCCAGAAATTTATGACAGCTGCCCAGAATATATCAGATCTACACGATCTGCTATATGGCTGCCCGAAACCTCTTCTCACCTGCCCAGAATGAAGTACGGTTCGCGATCTGTTTTATGGATTCTCGATCTGCTGCCTCGCTGCCCTGTGGCAGCGTGCTGCTGCTTGGCATTATGTCTGAGGCCTCACAGGTTGCCCCTGGGCTACCCTGAGGGTTGTGCAGTCTCAGGCTTCTACAGCACCCTCATGGGTATGCCTTTAGGCTGCCCAGAGGTGCAGTAGGGCCACAACAGCCCTGTGGGTCTGCCCTAGGGCTACCTGAGGGTTGGTCGTGAGCCAAACCCTCATGGGTAAGCCTGTAACAGGCTTCCCGTGGGTGCCAAGAGGGAAGTGCCCTCTAAGTGGCCTGCCCAATCTGAAGATTAACAACCTGTGAAGAGAAGAGGGGGCTGGCCAGCTGCCCGAAAATACCCTGCCCGTAAAATCTCTATGGCTTCCCGGATCTTGGAGAGAGAAGAAGATAACCGCTGAAAAGAAGGGTTTGTTGAGAAACACCCTTATGACAGAAAAGCCCTAGCTGATGATTAGCTGAGAGAGATGGATGCCCAACTGGAACAAAAAAAACATAAAATAGTCTTCAATGGAACCTTCAGCAATTAGCAGCTTCACCTGTGAGAGCAAACTTGAGTGTATGATAATGAGAAGACTTGATCTTCTTTTATAGTCTTCATTCACCTGTAAGTGGGCCAAAATTAGGAAAAATAAAATAAAAATATTTTATTCTTGTCCTAATTTTACTTTTACCTTTTTACCAAAAAGGTCCTTTTAAGTATTTTTGACTTTTACCAAAAGTCCTTATTTATCTTTGACATTTACCTGTGGTCCAAAAATACTTATGTATTTTTAACTTTTACCTGTGGTCTTTTTCTTGTGGTCAAAAAGTACTTATGTATTTTTTACTTTTATCTTTAGCTTTTTTCCAAGTGCCCCTGTGGTCATTACCTGTGGTCCTTTTAATTCCAAAAGTCATCATCATCAACCAAGAGAATTACTAATGCTTTTATCTCACACTCTGTGTGACACCTAGATCTGGGACTAGGGTAACTTAACCAAGGGTAGCTAATCCATGGATAAGTACACAAAGCCCATAAATCAAGGGTCAGAGTGTCACACATGCCTAGACCCAGTCTAGGGCTTACAGTGCCTTCCTGGTAACAGAATAGGTGCCTCAGCCATGGGCTGCATAATTTGACCCTAGGTCAAATACTTGGTAACAGACTAAGCGCCTCCATTCTCCCAGAGAATGGCTACTTAGAACTAAGTTGAGTCTACTAGTACTAGACTGGTCCACATCGTGGTCCTGGACCAGATGTCTACCATTCAACAGAATGGTCACTCAACACTGGGTTGAGTCTACCTAGGGCAGAGCAGGGTCTATATCATGGTCCCAGACCAGATATGTACCATTCAACGGAATGGTCACTCAACACTGGATTGAGTCTTCACCATGGTCCTAGACCAGGTGGCCCCAATCTCCTAAGAGAATGGCTCTCGATGCTGCTTAGAAAAATCAACACTCCCTCTCAGCGAGAGAGGCATTCTTGCCATACCAAGCTTGTCACGAAAGTACATGAAATTTGATGCTGACAAAGGCTTGGTCAAGATATCTGCAATCTATTCATCTGTGCAAATGTACTGCAACTTCAGAGCACCTCTTTGCACTAGGTCTTTAATGAAATAATACCTCATTTCAATGTATTTCGATCTATCATGAAACACTGGGTTCTCCAAAAGCTTTATGCAACTTTGATTATCGCACTAGATGATAGTTAAGTCAAGCTTAACCCCGAACAGATCAGATATCAGTTTTATGAGCCAACCTACTTCCTTGCAGGCATCACTTGCAACAATATACTCTGCCTAAGCTGTACTCTAAGCTATGGAATCCTGCTTCCTGCTGGCCCAAGAGATCATTGTTGATCCCATACTGAAGCAATAACCAGAGGTACTTTTCCGGTCAACTGCATTGCCAACCCAATCTGAATCAGTATATCCAGATAACATTACTCCATTGCTGGAAGTAACCCTGAGCCCATAAGTGTTGGACATGCACTGATTCAGAGCATCTGTGTCTGGTCTCATATGCTCGAGGTGCATCCAGGATCCAAAAAGTTGTCTATACAGAGTAGAGTCCATACTTTGTGAACTGGTAGCTGAGTCACCCAATTTTGTTAAGTTGATGGTCATGGGTACGCCCATAGACTTACAATCCTGCATCCCAAATCTTTGCAAGATGTCTCCTGTATACTTTCCTTGTGTCAGGAAGATGTTGATTGGATTTTGCCAGTCTTCTAAGCCAAGGAAGTAATGCACCAATTCAAGATCTTTCATCTTGAATTCAGAGGTAAGCTCCCTCTTACACTGTTCTATCAATTGTTCAGCACCTGTAAGGAACAAGTCATCTGCATATAGAACAAGTATCAAGACATGATTATGAACAACCTCAAAGTACAAGTTAGACTTAGCTATACTCTTGGAAAACCCCAAGCCATGGAGCAATCCATCCATCCACGCATACCAAACTCTTGGAGTATACAAGGCTTTCTTCACAAATCCTTCAGGTTGTTCAGCATAAGCTTCCACCTCAATCTTGCCATTGAGGAGAACTGTCTTTACATCTGTCTGATGTAACTTCCATTCAAATAATGCAACAAGTGAAATGATGGTTCTAAAGGTAGTATACCTGGTAACAGGAGCAAATGTCACTACTGACTTTCCTGTTGGTCTGGGAAGAACTTCTCACACATCATTCTTCATGATTGAACTGTACTCTTCAATCATGGCATCAACCCATACCTGTTGACTTGTTGCTTCTTTGTATGATGGAGGTTCTGTATTATCAAGCTAGCCCATAAGGCCTGAGTACTTCTGTGGTCTTTCTATGAGAGGAGCTTTATGCTTCTTGCCTTCTTGTACCATTTCTTGATACCAAGCTAATCTCCTTTTGTAAGGAGGAACTTTAAGTAGTTTTTCTGATGGATTTTTAGTGTTCTCAGAAACATCTAGAATTTGATCCTCAAATTTCTCTTCCTCCCTCTAAGTTTCTGAAACTAGAAACTCTAGTGGAGGTACTTCATCTTCTTTTGAAAGCTCTTGTGTTTAATACACATCTTTCTCATGGAAGACCACATCTTTGCAGACTATCTTCTGTAAGCCTGGAAGTGTTGTGCAGTGAAGGTTTTTAAACCTTCTATGCCATAGCTCACATGGATCCACTGCAAGGGTGGGATCCTCGAAAACCTTGTAAAGGCCTCCCTCTTGAATCCTAATCTGTACTACTGAGCTTAGGTCTCTTCATCCTTTGCCCATAGAAAGACTTTCTTGTCCTTGTCCTCTAAGCCAGCAATAGATAAAAGATTCTTCTTTAAACCAAGAACATAAAGAACATCATCAATATGAAGAACCATACCTGAGTCAAGTTGAAGTAAAGTTGAGCCAACTCCTTCAATCTTGTAAGTGGATTCATCTCCAAGTTCTACCTGAGTGGTGAACTTCTTCTTTCTGTAACTGGTGAGAGCTCCACGGTTGCTTGTCATGTGCTTGGAGGCACCATTGTCCACCAACCAAGAAGTGGAACAATCTAAGAAAGAACAACTTAGAGCCTAAATCAAGTAGTACTCTCTTCTAGGCTCTTCATCCTTGTTAGCAATGGTTTTCTTCTTATTCTTCTTTGGTTCTTCATCTTCTTCTTCTTCTGCTTCTGCAGCAGATGCTTGAAACCTTCTCTTGGGTTTCTTCTTGTTCTGCCTGGAGTCTCTAGCATAATGTCCAAATTTGTGAAAACTATAACATTCCACTTTAGACATGTCAAAAAACTTACCCTAAGGTTTCTTTCCCTTTTTTTGCTAAGGGAAAGGCTTCTTGAATTTCTTTGTCTTTGCTGCAAGTGCAAGGTTGTCCTCCTTGATTACCTTGCCATATTTTCTTCCTTCTTCTTCTATGCAATCATGCCAAAGCCTTTCAAAGGTTGGCTGATTCTCTCGTCCACAGACGGATGCCATGAAAGTTTACCAAGAGCTTAGGAGACCATCAACCACTGTTTGCACAAGGTCATCATCATCAACAGTAATACCAATAGCAATAAGTTGATCTCTTACCTGTGCAATTTTTGTGAAGAAGGAACGAACGCTTTCATCTTTGTTCAGCTTCAAAGTTCGTAGCCTCTTCTTCAAGACTCTCTTCTGACTGGGAGCTTTCTTTTCATAGAGGTTGACCAAAGTATCATAGCATTCTTTAGCAGTCTTTAAAGATGTGATGTTGGGCATCAATGACTCTCTGACAGAATCATAGATGATTCTTCTAGCCTTACCTTGCTTCCTCTTGTAAGCAAGCCTACCAGCATTTGTTGTTGGCTCTTCTATGACATTAAGAACAATGTCATCCAAGTCATTCTCATCTAGAATGGCTGTCAACCTGGCTTTCTAGGAGTTGAAGTTGGCTGAACCATAGAGCTTCTCTTCCGGTTTGAAACCATTGGTGGCCATCTCTGTCACTTAGTAAAATGTTAGATCTGCAAATCTTATCCCAAAATCTAGTAAAAACAACAGTAGTGTACCTTTACTATGTTTTTACATGCTAAGCTTTGATACCATGTTTAATTTTAGCATTAGCATAAATACTTAAAAATTTGCAGATTAACTTAAACAAATGACAAGTGCAGCAAAATAGCATTCATCACATCAGCACAATGGACACAAGAGTTTTTCAGTGGGGAAACCTTCAAAGGACAAAAACCCCAAAAAGCATTAGTAGCTCATCTCGTAAATGAGATGACTTAGGAAATTCTTCAAAAAGTTCCTCAAACCCAAATCTGGGTTTAACCACAGTTACAGTAAAATTTTCTCAAAAAATCAAAGCAAGGGTTTTTAACCCTAGATACTCAAATTCTCAGATCTGCTCAGAAATAATCAAAACTGTCCAAACAACAGTCAGCCTAGATAATTATCAGCTCTGCCCAGGAAAGTTAGGCCCTGCACAGAAACCAAGAATTTACTGCTCAGAAATGGCCAAGACTGTCAAAAATAGTCTTCCCACTATTTCTCAGATTTTCCCGAACAAATTAGGGCCTGTCCAGAAATTCAAAATGACTGCCCAAAACAAAAAACAGTCAGCCTGAAATTATTTATCAGATCTGCCCAAGCAAATTAGGGCCTGCCCAAAAATCAAAATTTACTGCCCAGAAATTTATGTCAGTTGCCCGAAATATATCAGATCTGCACGATCTATTGTACAACTGCCCAAAACCTCTTCTCACCTGCCCGGAATTATGTACGGCTGCCCAATCTATTTTATGGATGCCCGATCTACTGCCCTGTGGCAGCTTGCTGCTGCTTGGCAATCTGTCCGAGGCCTCACGGGTTGGCCCGTGGGCTTCCCTGAGGGTTGTGCAGCCTCAGGCTGCTATAGCACCCTCATGGGTATGCCTTTAGGCTGCCCGGAGGTGCAGTAGTGCCACGACTGCCCTGTGGGTTTGCCCTAGGGCTACCCAAGGGTTGGTCGTGAGCCAAACCCTCACGGGTAAGCCTGTAACAGGCTGCCCGTGGGTGCCAAGAGGGCAGTGGCCTGCCCAATCTGAATATTAATAGCCCATGAAGAGAAGAGGGAGTTGCCCAGCTGCCCGAAAATAGCCTACCCGTAAAATCTCTATGGCTTCCCGAATCTTGGAGAGAGAAGAAGATAACTACTGAAAAGAAGGGTTTGCTGAGAAACACCCTTATGACAAGAAGCCCTAGCTGAGGGTTAGCTAAGAGAGATGGCTGCCAAGCTGGAACAAAAAAAACATAAAATAGTCTTCAATGGAACCTTCAGCAATTAGCAGCTTCACTTGTGCGAGCAAACTTGAGTGTATGATAATGAGAAGGCTTGATCTTTTTTTATAGTCTTCATTCACCTGTAAGTGGGCCAAAATTAGGAAAGATAAAATAATAATATTTTATTCTTGTCCTAATTTTAATTTTACCTTTTTACCAAAAATGTCCTTTTAAGTATTTTTGGCTTTTACCAAAAGTCCTTATTTATCTTTGACTTTCACCTGTGGTCCAAAAATACTTATGTATTTTTAACTTTTACCTGTGGTCCTTTTCTTGTGGTCAAAAAGTACTTATGTATTTTTTACTTTTATCTTAAGCCTTTTTCCAAGTGCCCTTGTGTTCATTACCTATGGTCCTTTTAATTCCAAAAGTACATCATCATAAACCAATAGAGTTACTAATGCTTTTATCTCACACTCTGTGTGACACCTAGATCTGGTACTAGGGTAACTTAACCAAGGGTAGCTAATCCTTGGATAAGTACACAAAGCCCATAAATCAAGGGTTAGAGTGTCACACATGCCTAGACCCAGTCAAGGGCTTACAGTGCCTTCCTGGTAACAAACTAAGTGCCTCAGCCATGGGCTGCATAATTTGACCCTAGGTTAAATACTTGATAACAGACCAAGCGCCTCCATTCTCCCAGAGAATGGCTACTCAAAACTAAGCTGAGTCTACCAGTACTAGACTGGTCCACATTGTGGTCCGGGACCAAATGTCTACCATTCAACAGAATGGTCATTCAACACTAGGTTGAGTCTACCCAGGGCAGAGCTGGGTCTATATCATGGTCCCAGACCAGATATCTACCATTCAACAGAATGGTCACTCAACACCAAGTCGAGTCTTTACCGTGGTCCCAGACCAGGTGGCCCCATTCTCCTAAGAGAATGGCTCTCGATGCTGCTCAGAAAAATCAACAGCTACGTGAATCAGACGTCGATGAAGTTGAAGAAATTCAAATCCCCACCAAGTATGTTAAAACCTCATTGATTTTCTCAGAAATTATATATATACAACCTTAGATGCAGTATAAATCGATTAATTTTATGTACAGTTTGTCTTATGGTTGGATTTATATGATATATTTTTATTATTAAGAAAAATTATTCAACCACTTTTCTTTGATTAAAACTTTCCATCCAATTCCAATTTTAACTACTTTATCTGAAATAGATAAATACTTCAGAAAAATGTACAAGAAATATTTACCTGAAATAGATATACACTTCCAAAAATTGGACAAGAAAGTGAAAGAAAATGAAATGAGTGAATAAAGCCTTAATTGCGCATTTATACGGGACACTTTTGAATAAAACCTAAATAATTATGGTGCAAAACTTTAAGATCAACGTACCTAGCAGATGAATCTGTAAATAGAATAATAAGAACCACAAATCAACCCAAAGAATCAAATATTTACAACAGTATTTTACGGAGCAGATACAGGATATATGGCCACATTTTCTGGGATATTCATGATGTCTGCTTGGCTTAGTTCTGGGATGACACATAGAACGGTCATGCCTCCCTAGTGACAACCCTTCACGGGAAATTGTAATGCGAGACATGAAACAACTGAATTGGACCAGTGTTGAAGATTACTAGACTGAATCATAAGTGGCAAGATCTCAAGGATGAAATCCTTTGCATGGAAAGATCCTAATGAGCAGTCCATTCAGTTGCAGGATGATCAGAAGAATGCTATTGAAGCTGAGTTGGATAAAAGGCCAATATTGGCAAAAATAAGTTAAAGATGTCCTGTGATGAAATGGTGCAGGGAAGAGGATATGCTCGGTCAAAGAAGGATATACTATCAGCCTCTAAAAGGAATCGGTATTTTAGAAGTTTGTTTTTGGTAGAAAAGAGTCTGGAATGTTAAATGAGTGTAGCTTTGGTGACTAGGAGGAATGATGGTTATCTTGTTCACCCACATCAATTCTTACAAGTAATATGCAACATGCTAATCTCTTTGGTCGAAGAATTATAAGAAAATAGCCAAAGCCTCATTGGAAAACTTGGATTTTAATGAAGAACAACTTTGCAATCGACATGCTGAGCTCTTTTGTTGAAGAATTGATAAGGAAACTTTTGTTAAAGATTTGATAAGGAAATGGCCGAAGCCTCGTTGTAAAACTGAGATTTTAAAGAAGGTATGGAAATTGTCACCTGGATTTATGTTTTCCTATGAAAATCTAAGAATAGTAAGATTTTGAAAGGAAACTGATGGTCGAAGGAGCAGACATGAGGAAGAATAAGGAAAGCCACTCTGAAATAGCAAAGGTAAAATGCAAGCAAAACTATCAGATGGATTCCCAATCTGAATCGGATCTCAGTCAATCTATGGGCCTCTCTCCAATCAAAACCCTCGTTAACTCACAGGGTTCAAGTAAGGAAACTTGCAACCAGACTTGGAACTCTTACGCTTAGGGATGGGCTTACCATTTTGATGGGCATCCAAAGGTAATCGAGGTATCGCAAGAGCAAGGAGAGTATTCAGAAACTAGCAAGGCGATGTTATTGAAATATTAGCTAAATTTTTGGATACCAGAACTAATAAAGTGCAGATTGAGTAAGCTGAGTTGTGGTAATGAAATTTGGGGAACCAAGTCCCCTACTCCAACCAAATCCAGTTTCTGAATTTAAAAAAAAACAACAACAATGTATCCTTGAAGACCTTACAGTATTCGTGGGAGATGATAATAAAAAAAATTAGATACAGTAGACAAATACGAGTATGATGATTGGGAATTCATGCATGTCAACAGATCTTCGAATAATATCCCAAATGTGCTCGCCAACCAAGCAATTGTAACCCTCGAATTTTACTTTTCTCCATGCTTGTTACATGCACTGAACCTCCAATCAAAATAAAAATACCGAATTGTATCTAAATCCCTGCGCATTCATCCTCGAATTTGACTTTGCATTCATCCTCGAATTTAACTTTGCTCCATGCTCATTACATGCGCTGAACCTCCAATCAAAATAAGAATACCGAATTGTATCTAAAACCCTGTACATTCATTCTTAGACCACTTTTACCTCTAAGCCAAGCCAAGGGGGCGATCTTTCTATCCACTTCCCAGCACATCATCTCTTAATGATGAGTAGGGTGAAATCTCGTGCCTTCAATATCGGCGCAACTTCCAAATCATTCCCTCACAGGAATATGGGGATATGGTATCGCCAATCCAGGATGAATGATAAGCGAGTTAATGCAAAGATGGCATCAAGGAGAGGTCAAAAGTCACGCGCCCTAGTTTGATGAGCTTTGCGGGGAGTGTCTGTGTTATATGCAATTATGTTGCAACATGTAGTGGGTGAATAGTTGATCATGGGAAACGACTGAGAGGCCATCCTAGGTGGTCGGTGAAGAAACTTAAGCAAATACAAAGCGGTCTTGATATCCAGGAAAGGAATGATATTTATGATTTAAGAGACTATCCTAGCCAAGACTTCACTTGTTCGAGTTCGAAGACTCAAGTTTCTAGGATGGGGGAGGTAGGACGGAAAAGCTCATTCAGGAACATGGGAGACATCCCAAATTTTAAGAAACGTCACGTATCCATGCAAGAAAGGAAACCTATTCTCCAATTGTGTAGACGCTTCAAAATTAAAAGCACTGACGTCTCAGCATCAGGTACCCCATCTTAAATTCAGAATATAGAGAGATCAGTCATTGATATATATTCGTTATAAAATATCAAATGTTTTTAGTTTTTCAAAAAACGACATTTTCTCAGGTCGTTAGACAAAAATTGTGGCAGCTTTCATTTTCAAAGGGAGTGTTGGGTGTTGTTCCTGAGTTTCCCACAACAAGGAAAGTCTCCCATTTCTTGGGAAACATTTTTTCGCTTTTCTCTTGGTTTGGTCTCATGCCAAGATATCTTGTGATCTTTGAGAAATGTTTGGGAATGACTGTTAGTATAAACTTCTTCACAACCAATTCTAGGATACTTGATCTTTTTCTTTCCTTGATTCTCCACTAATAGTTTGAAATGGTTGAATTTTCTAAAAACATCATTCTTGGATTGAACATGTCCATGTAAAGCTGAAAAATCATCAGTAAAACTAAGTAAGTATTAGCTCCTCCAAGAGATTGAGTGGCCACAGGCCCTTAAATGTTGCAATGAACCACTACCATAGGTTGAGTTGCATGTATCTCTTTAAGAAATGACTCTTGATCATGTTTCCTAGTATAGATTCTCGATGGACACCACTAGGTGGTTCAATCTATGTAAGGTCTTCATCCATCTATAAATGACTCATATGTCACAAGGACCCAAAGTTTGTATGACCCAAACATTGATGCCACAAGTTCATTTCCATGTTGAAATAGAACTAGACTTCCCTAACTTGTACATATGGTAAGAGTCATCCCAATCCAAAGGAAGCCACTATAAAACCATAATCAATGTTTTTTAGTATCCAACAATTTGGCCAAAATTCCACCTTTTTATTGTGTGAGTGGTGCATTAAATAGAGAGAATATTGGGAACATGAAGAACTTCCCCAAATTTGGCAATGTCAATGAGAACATCACCACATCCCAAAATGGGCAGAGTTGACATATCACCAATAATCACTTTCTCATCACTATGTTGGCGTCAATAATTAAAGAGAAGGTATTTATGTTTAGTCGTATCCATAGGAGCTCCACAATCAACAATCCATTCTTGTTAAGTGGAGGAGGATGTGCACTATAAGATGAATACATTAGGTGCTACAAGACTTTTATAAGATTCAATACATAAGTTAGGATATATGTTTCTAGAAAAAACCCCAAAAAAGGATGATCCAAGAAATCTCTAGTTTTGCAGAGTACAATATGATGCCACTAGCTAATAGTTTTCGGGTCATTCAAGAGAATTGAAAGAGTGAGGTTCACACCCACCTTGACTCCATGTTGAGATTTGTAAGGGTTAATAGAGGAATTGATTGAAGAAAATCTCACCCAAATTCTAAAATATGTTTCTCAAAAGTGTATTAGATAGAGCTAGGTCTAGTACACTAGGAGAGAGTGCAAAAACCAAGCACATGTGTTCAAAACAGAAATACAAAAGTGTGCCCAAGAGAAAGATGCCAATCAAAAAAGAAAACACCAAAATTTAGAGCCCTTAAATTTTATAACACTTTGTATTATAATAAAGAAGATCACAAGATCAGATGATACAAAAGAGAGCTTGAGTTGTGTATTTATTTACAGCTCAAGTGAGACATCTCAAGCTAGACATCTCTTCAAAAGGGGGTTGTCAACCCAAAAAAACAAGTTCACATGCCAGAGGGTTATTGAACCTACATATCAAGTTTTACTAAATCAGCCTTAACCATGCCTAGTAATATAATAAAAAAATAAAAAATAATGACACGTACTCATGATACATGAGTAGTGACCATATGTATATACACTAATAATTCCAACATTTTCATAGATAATAATTGTTAAAAAAAACAAGTGATGAATTTTTACATGCTGGTTTTGTTTAATCCATATGTAATATGTGATTTCACCTTATTGCTCATATTCATTTAGTTTCCTCTTTTCTTAGATGTGAGAACACAACAAAGTTGATTAATAATGCAATCTTCAACTTTAGGAAGAAATTTGGTGTTTTTACACTCACTTAAACTACTTGTTCTAGACTCTTGTCACTTTATTTCAATTTAATTTGGTCTTATTATGCAATTCAATAATAACCTAAGTTTATATTTTTTTTCATTTTTAAACTAAAATATTACAATCTTTTCACTTTCTTTACATGTTTCTATTTGTCAAATTTAAGATTATTTTTCATCACCCTGGTTGAGATAAAGATAAAGCTCTTGGGCCTTTCAAATCTCCATTAGTTAAAAGAATGTGGAAGTGGTGGAAGTGAAGTGAAAAGCTTAGAGTTCTTCAAACTTGTTAGTGATAAGGCCAAAGTTCACAAAATATTATGATCTTCCTTTTATTACATTCAAGTGAAGTGAAAAGTTTGAAATTAATTTTCATAAAACTAAAAAATAAACTAATATTACGATCTTCATTTCATTACATTTTAAAATGTTATGAACCATTTTAAAATGTCAATTACAATGTGGTAAGGAAAAGATAAATTAATTTTTCATCACTCTTTTTGACCCAAAGATACTTTTAAATCATCATTATTTAAAAAGAGATTGTGGAAATTATAGAAGTAAAGTGAAAAGGTTGACATTTTTCATGCTTATTACCAAAGTTCAAAGAAGTATTATGATTATCATTTCATTACACTTTAAAATATCACTTTCAAAGTGGTAATGGAAAAGAACTAATGTCACTTGCAAAATGGTAATGAAAAGGAACTCATTTTCGATTTTTTTTTTTTTTTTAACTATTTTTATTTTTTTAATTGTGTCCTAGTATCATACTATGTTTTTTTATATTAAAAAAATAACTTTAAAATTTAAAATGCATGAAAAGAAAATATTTAAAATAATTTTTCTAAGGTTTTCATTTTTTTATTTAAAAAATATTAAAAATAATTCTACCATAAGGTATTTATGAGTTTGGAGAAAAAGTTCTAACTTTATTTCGAATCTATGTTACCTCAAATCAAATATTACAATCAATATAGAATATCATAAAAGAAAAAGAAAAAAGATTTTAAATTAAATTTTTACATAGAAAAGAAGATTTTAAATTAAACTTTATAGTCAATATAGAATATGTCACATAAAAAAAGAATTTTAAATTAAATTATTATTTGAAAACACCAAATTCAAAATATCCAATGGTTTATGAAAAAATGCCATAGAAAATATAAAGAAAACAAAACATTATAAGTTTATTCTTTGTCATTCTTGTCTCCATTTCAATTCTCATATTTGTTTTACTTCATATAAAAATTCAAAATTCAAAGTCCATCCATTGACTTACAAAATCCATGTATAAAAAAAGACATAATTAACTTATATAAAGAATAAAACTAATAAATATAAAATAAAAATTATGTTTAAAAAATAATAAAACAAATTAAAATTGAAAAAATTATTATAAATATAAAATTAAAAAATAAATAAATAAAATCATCAATAAATAAAAATATAACATATTAATTATAATTAAAAACCTTAATAAATAATATTTTTGACCAACAATATATATTTAACTACAATAACAATAATATAATAAATACTGTATATAAAATATATTTGAATTTGAAATACTTCAAAATCCAATTATAAATATATAATATTTATAAGAAGTCCCACCGTCAATCTAATAAACTCGAACATCGCACAGGTGACATTTCTTTAAGAATAGGTCCACAACATTATTAAAAAAAAAGGTTCAAATAGTGATATTTTAATGTGAAAGGAAAGTCCTCCATAGCTACATTTTTTCTTTATAAAATCCCTTTGTGACCTTAGGTCGAGAATTTAATTAAGAATCCAGAAAATAGTTTAAAAAAAACGAAAGTGATAAGAGAATCTCCTGTAACTTTAGGATGTTTATTTCTAATAAATTAACTTTAACCTGACATCTAATGCTACTCATCTTTTTGTTTAACAAAATAGAAAGCTACAACCGAATCTTCATGCTTAGAAAGTAATTTAATTTGATTATGCGATATGATTTTTAAGAATGTGACGTGAACTTACAATTATGCGCTGTGTTTGTTTTCTTTATTTGCTTAATGATAATTAATTAATATTTAAACCTAAATATTGATTCAAAAAATGCATCCTAGGACTGGTGATTCATTCCCCCTTCGAAACCACTTTTACAATGTTCCCTAATTATTATTTGTTGTTAAAATGAAGTGAAGTGTTTATTTTATGTTCAGAAAAGTAAATATGCTTGCTACGATTCCGCCCACTTTCCTCCTCTTTCTTACAAAATGATTAATTTGTCTCTTCTTTTAGAATTTTAATAATTAAGTGTTCAAATGTCTTTCTTGATTTCCGGGATGCACATCCACATGTTGTTATACAGAATTAACGATGGCCAGTCGATCTTAGGGAATACTTTAAGAGGGAAAGTGGTCCCTTTAACGTAGGGAACTAAATACTCTTAATCAAAAGAACAATGTGGTAGGCCCCATATATATATATAAGTAATTTATAAATCCTTTAATCCTTTACTTTTACATGGGCGGGGTGTAAGATTTAAATTTTTCTATCTATATGATAAGTTGAATATTTATACTTAATCAATGTTTGAGAGGAAAGTGTAAAATATATTTTTTAATTATAAATTAAATTAATATATCTTTTATATAATATAAAAAATATTAAATTAACTGAAAAATTATGATCTTTTATATAGTTTATTAATCTATGTGTCCACTATTTAATAAAGATATTCAAATTAAAATTTTGACTTTTAATAAAGGTGTGAAGTTTGAAGTTTGGGGTTGCAACATATTTAGAGAACTAAGAAAGATTGAGCAAGTTCAAAAGCATTTTATAATATATAACCTCATAATTAAAAGCAATAAGGCTTATCTTATTCTTCTTATAGAAGCGGGTCTTCCCCTCATCTAGAGCATCAATATGACAAGGTACTTGATGTACAAGTACAAGATAAATGACAAAATTTTAAAGAGAAAATGTGGTGTCATGAGGCTTTAGAGTGTAAAAGGAAGTTAAGATACTACAAAGAGGTCATTAACCCTAATCTAGAAGACCAAAAATCTCTCTCTATTCTAGCTAGCTCATACTCTTTTATATGATTTTGAGAATTAAACATTAAAATAGGGACACGTTATTTCTTCCAATCAAATTTTTAATTCATCAAACAATTTCTCCCAATCAAATTTTAAATTCATCAAAGAATCAGCTCTAATGCTAGCAAATTTAACTCCATCAAATAATCAATTCTATTTCTATGAACTCATGGATTATAAGGAACAAATTTGTTATTGATTGGTGTTTTGGAAGAAGTCTAAAAGTTTTTGGATTTTGACTTTTTCAAGTTTTTCATCACTAGATTCTAGTTATAAAATCTTTGTTGAAAATGAATTTATGAATTGTGTAAATCTTGTTTTTATATATATTAAAATGGATTCAACACCTTCAACTACTCTTATTTCAATTTGTTAGTGATTAAATTTGCAATTCCATCAATCAAAATTTATTCTTTCTCAATTTTAGGTCAAAAAAATGCTTAACATGAAGAAATCAACTAAGACTTATTTGAAAATCACCTAAAAAAATATAAAGATATATTTTAATTTAATACTAAAAGATATCTTATCACTTTTTTTTCTTTTTCTTGTGAGATATATTTTCATATGATACTAAAAAATATCTTACCATTTTTTTCCTTTTTTAGTGTGATTTTCCTTTTTTAAGATTAAAAATAGAAAATTACCATTTTCTTTTTTCTCTAATTTTTTTTTATAAGATTATCATTTTTTCTTTTATAATTTTTATTATTATTCCAATTTGAAGATTAATGACAAATCCAACTACGTAGTTGGTTACTATTCATTGCGACACCAAATTGGTGTTAACGTATTAGACTCCACTCCTTCAAGCATATTCTCAAATTGATGTTAACGTATTAGACTCCACTCCTTCAAGCATATTCTCAAAGCAAATGGTGATGGGACAATGATGGTACTAGTTTTTGATGCATTAAAAGATGCACCCTAATAAAAAGAAAAACCTCATACTGTTATGGTAATTATTTATTTTATATGGTTAATAGAATGCTCAAAAAAATATACTCCTTTGACGTTAGTGTCAAAGGAGGAAAGGGATATTTGAGAAACGATAGCTAGACTAGCTGTAAAGGTAGAATAAAAGAATATTTGACCTTGACTTTTTTAAGTTTCCTAATGGTTCATAGGGTGCAGGGGGTTTCAATTAACAGTATCTGTGCTTACTATTTATTTGTCTTTTGTTTTTTATGTTGTAGAGGAAATTCGAGTTGCAGAAGTAAGTACCTCTAGTTGTGGAGATTCCTCTTTCCACTGACCCATACTTGTAAAGCACACCTGGAATGACCTGTCTCTGTGAAAAGAAATAGAAAGTGATAATATGTTAGGTAAGAAGATTTAATATGGGCTCCTACATAATGTTCTATTATATTCGGTATTATTCTATTATATTTGAATCCATAAACTATTATATTTGACTCGATTAACTTACAGGGTTCAAGAATAACTTTTCAGCTCTCTCCAAAGATAGCGTTAATAGTTCTCGGAAAATAACATCTATGGCTGGCAGACCTGCAGAGAACACATGTCATGAAAAAGTATTAGTTCACCCAGTTCAAGTACAAGTATCCATGTCACTGGAGCCAAATGAAGAAAATGCAATCTGAACTTCTGCAATCAAGATTCATATAGAGTGATCACTGATCTAAAAAAAATTATGTTTAGTCTAATGCTAAACTTAGTGTAATTAAGCCTTTCCCATGATGAGTTTTTGTCACAAAATTAAAACTAAAGATATTTAGCAGTTAGATGATTCATGAATGAATCTGGGAAAGCTTTAAAGTTAACAAAACATGATAATTCCAAAATATAGGGGATTACAAAACTATAAATTAAGAAACAACGATTGATCTTGTAGTAATGAATGGATGGATGAATTTGAGAGCAAAAATTACAGGTGGTTGTGGCCCTCAACAAGAAGTGCTTGGCAAATACAGCCCATTACTATTGCAATTAAATCAGTACTCCGATTGAACTGACTTTAGTATAAGGAGTTTCCTGTGACTTTAGTATAAGGAGTTTCCTGTCCATTGTTGGTAGTTCAGTGAATGTGAGACTGTACTTTTGAGGTGTGGAAAATTGATCACCATTTTATTAATAATGACAACTAAACTAGATGTATTTACAGAAATTTTTTGTAGCCTAAACTAGATGTGTTTACAGTAAATTTTTTTGTAAAGAGTATAACCGGCAGCAGTTTTACTCATGTAACTTATTTCATGAAGTATATCATTGTTGGGATACACAAAATGTAGTGGGAGTCTGAGAGGCTGAAAGCCCGTCTTGTAATCTCCTCATTCTTGATTAATGAGCTTCAATACTTTGCCTTCGTGATGTTTCCCTTATACGATTTTACCACATTAAATAATGTTTGTAAATGGTGTTTCTTTGTGTAATATGTCTCTGATTTGTAACACATTTCACTTTCTGTTTCTTCTACCGAAACACACTTCTATTGTGAGTTGAATACCCTTTGACAAGCATTTCAGTCTTCAGCATCAATAACGAGATGGATAATTCAGACAAACAGCTAGGTAAGTGTAGAGAAAACTGAAAGTCCAAATGAGTTCAGATTACACAAGAAAAAGAATCGGCAATGGAAGTTCTGTAGAATACAATTATTTGTTGTTAAAACAGACTCCCTCAAGGCCAGGTTTGAAAATCTGAGAACCGTTCGGAATCCATTGTGCCCCTTTAGGGTTCCAAAAATTATTTCCTTCAAACTGAAACCTTATGGGAACTACAAATGAAAATCGAGTACCGAAAGAAGGCTCAATTTTAAGGTGCACTGGAAGTACACTTCACCGTGACTAACCGTTTTGAAAACAGAATCCTTCAGGGTCAAATTTGATACCAGAGCGTTCTTTTAAGCCCAATACTTCCCTCAGAAGGCTGCCAGAAGATTTTCCCTTCAAACTGAAATTCAAGGAATTTTCAAGGACTAAAAGAAGAGTAAAATTTTGTGTACTGGAAAGACACTACAGCAAATTAAACGTTTCAACAATACAGTCCCTTGGGCTCACATTTGAAAACTGAGTACTCTTTTAAATCCATCGCAGCTCACAGAAGGGTGCCAAAAAAATTCAGACTAATTTTTGAGAAAAATTTTGAGTGCCCAATGAAGGGTCAGGGTAGAGGCACCTTGACATCATCAATTGGCTCAAAACAAGGGTCACTCGGGGTCAAGATAGAAGAGCAGAACACGCAATGAATCTAATACACCAGTACAAAGTCTTCCAAAAACTTTAACCCACAAATTCAGACTACAAGAAATTTTTGATTGCCCAAATTAGAGTCAAACCTTTTTAGTGCACTGAAAGTATACCACAGAATAATCAATTGCTTGGAAAAAGAATCTCTGTCAAGGTCAAATTTGAAGGTCCAAAGCATCATTGCATCCCTTTGAGGATTCCCAACCTCTTACCCTTTAAACTCAAACCCATGGAAATTTTCCAGTGCCCAAATAAGCGACAAATCTTATAGTGTGGGGCAGTAAACTACAGCATGATTAATTTCTCCAAAGACAAACTTCCTGAAAATTAAACTCAAAAACCCAACTGGCAGAATTCTTTGCATCTATTGGAAAGGTTCTTCTTTATTTCCATTTCTTCTTTTACAGAAGAAAAAAATGGACTTCCTTAGACATAAGTACCAGGTTTGAGGTGTATCAGTTTAACATTCGGTGGACCTCACCAGTGAAGCAGGGGTATCAGTTCAAAAAAATCTTCCCTTCAAGCTGGAAGCAGGGGAAGCTTTTGGGGAACAGATGAAAAAGTCAAATTCAGTAATGTGCCAGAAATGAACTGCATCATGATCACTTGTTCCAAAACAGATTTTGAAATCCACTGAGGGTTCCTAAAATCCTGCACTTCAAAATGAACAAAGAGAGAACCTCCATGTGGATATCTCTGCAATTTTCCAATTCCATAGCCTGATTGTCTAGTATTACACACGTTTTAGGCAACCGTAACTCACAATCCTCTAAACGTAGCCTGATTGTCTAGTATTACACACATTTTAGGCAACCGTAACACACAATCCTCTAAATACAGAAGAAATGCATCCCCAAGAAACCCTTTGGACCCCTTCTCATTGGAATTAAACCCTGGCCATCAAATTGCATGCCCACAATGACCAATCGGAAATGTCACGAGACGACCAGCAAATCTGAAAAGTCAAATTTCAATGCCCGAATACCCTTCGAGCCCGTTTTTGCCCATCGCCGAAGAGGTCGAAAATATCTGCCACAATCAAGGAAAATTTCTGCCAGAATTTTCAATTTCACAATCCATAGGCAGTCAAATGCGACTCGAGATAAGATGAAGAACCCTTCACACACCGGGCCCATAAAATTTAAAGTCTCAACCCCCAACAACAATGCAGACACCACTTCGAATGCAACAGAAAATCATACAACACAATCAACAAGTTGGGATTTCATTAAACAATAGTTTACAGAAGGCAAAGCAAATGTAACAGAAAATACCTGGAGATGCTCTCCGTTCAACCGCTCCCGTCCACGATTTTCACAAACTCGAGAACAATTCCATCATCTGCCATGAGCATCAGCACCACGGAATCCCAACCAGAGTGTCAAAATCCATCATTCCCGGCGGAAAAAGAAAAAGAAAAAACAGAGAGAAGCCGCTGAGCCTGTGCAACGCTCATCATTCTCCGTCGTGCGAACAAAGGACAAGCGATCGCCCGTCGATTGCCATCAAAGTTTGTCGTTATTTTGCTCGATTTCCTGAATCTAATCGCCTCCCTCCGCCCAAAGTTTCCCTTCTTTTGCTCGTTTTTTTTCTATTTTATTCCCCACAGCAATATCTCCGGCAGCCGGCCGTTGACCGGCCCTTTTTCCCGGCGAACTGGATTCGCCGATAAGACTGACAAAATATCTCCGCGCCACGTGTTGTGATGCGTGAGGCTTCTGCTCCCAAACACGTCGTGGCCGAGAGCAGATCAAGATCTATAACCTGATTGGTCATCCTCAGACATCACGCGGGCAAATCAACTCGAGCTCCCTCATTGGCTCTCATCCGGACCTCCATGCTCCGCGGGCCCCACATTCCCAGCGCGCCGAGCCCACATCCCCACCCGCCCTCGTTACCTTGAAATTCTTATCGACACATATTGTCAAAGATTTTCTTCACTCACGATGATCCCCAAGGCGTCCACTACGAGAGCACGTTACAATGTCAGACGATTTTTATCTTTGTCGTGACCACTTAGGCAAGTCGTCTATCCTCTACGTATCCCTTCTATACTTAATTTATTTAATTTATGTTAATATCCATACTTAATTTATTTAATTTATGTTAATATCCATACTTAATTTATTTAATTTATGTTAATATCCAAGCCTCCACGAGATAGAATTGGGTTAATGAAGAATGATTCACAATGTCAATGAAAGCAGTTTAGACAATTGGGTTAATGAAGAATGATTCACAATGTCGATGAAAGTAGTTTAGACAATTGAGTTGGCATTTTATCAAGCATGTTTTGCATGGGTTACAAAACATGGGTTAGGTGTAAGCTTCGAGTGATTTTGATATAATAGATATTTTTAGTAAAAAGATTATTGGATTGGATGTTGTTAATGGCAATAAACTTGGTATGTTAATTTCATTGCAATAAGAAGAAACGCGTTAAAATAAAAAATGGTTAATAGAACTTTTGAGGAAGAATATATATATATATGAAAGTAACCTTTAAAATGATTTCAAATAAAGAAAGAAAAAGTACTTTAAGCCTTACTTTGAGAAGAAGTTAGAAAACAACACGAGACACATTAAACTTTGTAGTGGGACGACATGTCAAGCAATGCTCTCTCTTAAAAAGGGGAATGTCAATTCAAGGTTTAACATTACCAACACAAAATAGGTACCAAGAGACGCTTTATTACTATCACTCATGTGCCCACTCTTATTGAATGTCAAGACACCACAACCTACTTTAAAGACCTCCCCAAGATGCAAACATACTTGGCCTAAATAAGCAAGGAAATATGGGAAGATCTTATCTATTTACATTTGATGTTGAGAACAAGTAAATAATACACATCAATGGATATATACATTGCATAGCTTGTAAACGAGTACTAACATCAAGTGTGACATAAGTGTTCCAATAAAAGTTGACATGATTCATGTGTCTCTTTTGATATGTCTAGATAATGGGGTAGTAAGACAAGAGAGCTTGAATGAGATTGGATATAAGGGGTATATAACAAAGTCTTCTACAAAATAGCAAGTTCTCTAAATAAATTGTACATATGTGGTCTTCATAACCAATCTAAATTCATCAAAGCCCCAAATTAATCAAACGTCAAGATAGATTAGATCCAAGGTAATTTTTAGGGACGAAATTTCACCAATTGGCTATTTTTTGGGTTTTTTTCAAAAAATAAATTCGTTATTTGGTGATTTTTAGTCTCTAATATCGCGTATATTTATATAAAATATTTTTTGTAATCATAATATTTGCCAAAATTTACACATTTCAATGTTAATTGTATGTTTCATATTTAATATTCACCAACCTATCTATAAACATGTTTTTTTCAATCCAAAACAATCGCCTATAATACTACACTTAAATATAATATTAAAATCCTTAAAAAATACCCTGAATTTAGATCTCTTAGGTACATACCATATATTTGCGTATTAAATAATTTAACCTTTTAAGTAACGCATGCCATACTATTCTAGTATTATTATTAATTCAAAATAAAAGTATAAGTCTTATTAAATAAATTTCATATAGAAAAGTCAATATACATGTCACCATTGTATTATATTACAAATTTCTATGATATTGGATTGTAGAATGTATATAGTCTTATGATTTTGTATGTTGGTAATCTTACAATAAATTAAATAACAACAAACAACAAATTATTTTCAATAAAATTCTTTGTTATTTATAATTAATGATTAATTTATATATTTAATTGTTCAAAACTAATCTTAAACTACTCTTTACATAAATAACTATTAATTATTATAACGATGTTGATTCTAACCCATAAAACAACAAGGAGTGAGCGATGTTAAAATCATTTGCTTTCTTAAAAATAATAATAAAATAAAAATAAATAGATATCCACATTATTGGATAATAACTTCTACTAAAATAATCACAAACTAATCTAATAATAAAAATGACCACAATAACATAAAATTCAATTATAGAAACTTCCATTTCTCAAAAGAATCTTGAATGGGCCACCCTTTGTCTCCCTTGATGTGACCTTTAGCAATGTGGTGGGTCATTGCCAAAGGAAATCTCCTAGTCATCATCAACATCAAGAAAATAGAGGCAACATCTAGTATAAAGGTCAGCCTATACTCTTTTTATTTCCTTTTTATTTAAAGAAATATGATTAACTTTTACTTTGAAAAAAACAATGACAAATATGGTTGAACTTGAACATCTTCAAATTCAACTTGATCTCATATAGAGAAAGTCTCTTGAATTATAGCGTTAGAACAAAAACATTGTACGTAGCTAATGCAAAAAAAACATGTACAATATATCTCCTATAAATGCAAATATTCTCAATCTTTCAAAATTGTGTTATTGGAAGTTCATAAAGGACAAAATATAACCCACTTTTTTGGTCGGACATAGCATATAGATATGCATAGGTTGGGATATATAATAAATAAATAAAAATTGTGTGGTTAGTGTCATATAAGATAGGTGGATAAAGACTAAATCTCACGTGGTACCACGTGGATTACTCTATATAATAGGTTAAATGATATTATTTAGATATAATAAAAGTATGTAAAAGTTAAATAACAATATTAATAAATTTATAAAAAACCAAAATAAAATATAAAATTTTCATGTTTGAATCATCTTTAATGAAGAAGTTATAAGGATTTGTATGGGTGTGTATGTGTTTAGTATTTTTTTTATGATTTTTTTTGTTTATATTATAATTTATATTTATTTTATATTTATAAGTATTGATATTACATGTTTCATAATCTTTATATTCATTTGAGTAGTTAAATTTTGTAAGTTTTATGAAAAAATCTTAAGTCAATTTATCTCTATTACATATTTCATTCAATTTTTTAAATCAAATATCTAATCAACACTCATGAATACCTTTTAATACAAAAATTTACTAATTCATTATCCTACCATTACACCANATCTAACCTCAAGCAACATTGACTTCAATGTGCATTTTATGACATTTAGAAGAAGAAAAAATAGTGACAAAATATTTATATAAAATAAGTGTATATACACTCATCCATACCCTATATTCATTACTCATAGATCTAAATGCAATAATACAATAACAGTATTTATATAACCTCGAGCAACATTGACTTCAATGTGCATTTTATGACATTTAGAAGAAGAAAAAATAGTGACAAAATATTTATATAAAATAAGTGTATTACACTTTAGTTACAAAATTGTGTTAACTATTACATTAATTATTTATGTTAAAAATAATTAACAATAAAAATTATTTGGCTCTTGTTTTTAAGTAGATATGACTAAGTATTTATTAGTATTATACCATGTTCACAAATGAATTTGTTTTAACTATTATATTAATTATTCATGTTAATAGTAATTATCAAATATATTAATAAATATTGTATTTGACTCTTGCTTTTTATGATTAGATATTTATATAAAAAAGTGTATTTTATACCATAGTTACAAATTAATTTGTGTTAACAATTACATTAATTACATGTGGTTGAAAAAATGCTATATTATAAGGAAGTAGTCTAAACGTTATAGATTTGGATCTTATTATACAAGTGTCAAAGTCAATGGTGGTTAATGTGTGTTCAAAATTATGTTGCCATGCATCAAATTTGAAAGATTATTGTTAGTTTAATCATTCTATGTTGAAAAACTAAAATAAAGAATGATTTCCATTAGGCAAAACAAAAGGAAAAAAATCCATATCACCAAAACAAAACTAAAATATGTCTTAATATCACCAAAACAAAAGTAATGCATGTCTTAATATTACTGGTTATTCTTGTATTGAGAATAATGTTAAAATATGTTATTGTTGCGCCAAGAGGCGCTCTACAGCCCAGTATGGGGGAGATCCAAATCCCAGGCTCTATCAAGCGCCGAGAGGGATCAAATCTCTTCTTAGGTATCCATTGATCTGATTCAAACCAAAAGACACATTTTTTTAGTTAAGGTTTATGGCTGCATATAGTATTTTTTATTATTTTTTATTTTTTTAGGAACGAACATTTCAACATTTCTCCATACATGGTTTTAAAACCATATGCAAGGCCTTGCATATGGTCTTAAAACCATTTGCAAGGCTCTCCTAAACCATGTACAATAAAACCATGGGTTGTTTAGGAGGCCTTGCACATGATTTTAAAACCATTTGGAAGGCCCTCCTAAACCATGTACAATAAAACCGTGGGTTGTTTAAAAGGCCTTGCACATGGTTTTAAAACCAACATTCTTTTGCGATAACTCAATTTTTTATTTTTTATTATTTTGTTAGGTAGGAACATTACAACATCTCCCCCATATTGTGTTTTTTTCCTGATCCACATTCTTTTTACAGATAATTTAATTTTTGCTTTTTTATTGTTTTGTTAGGTAGGAATATTACAACATCTTCCATTTTTTGTACGGATAATTAAATTTTTACTTTTTTATTGTTTTGTTAGGTAGGAATATTACAACATCTTCCCCATATTAGGTGGTTGTTCTGGCCGACATTTATTTTGGCCTATAATTAAAAAAATTATTTGTTATTAATAAAAATAACGTTACGTAACGTTACAAGATCTCTCCCATACTAGGCTGTAGAGCGCCTCTCAGCGCAATAATGATTCAGTTTTATATATATGCGGGTGAAGTCTTAAAAATAGACCAGCATAGATCCAAATCCCAGGCTCTATCAAGCGCCGAGAGGGATCAAATATTTGGAGGTGCAGACCTCTTCTTAAGTATTGCACTCAACTATCAGCTTTAATGTGATTCAGACCAAAAGGCACATTTTTTTATTTAAGGTCCACAAATAATATTTTTATTATTAATATTTAATACTATTTATGGCTGCATATAATATTTTTTATTTTGTTAGGAAAAAACATTAAAACATCTCCCCCATACATAGTTTTAAAACCATGTGCAAGGCCCTCTTTAAATCATGGGTTGTTTAGGAGGCCTTGCACATGGTATTAAAACCATTTGCAACTACCTCCTAAACCATGTACAACAAAACCATAGGTTGTTTAGGAGGCCTTGCACATGGCTTTAAAACCATTTGTAAGGCCCTCCTAAACCATGTACAATAAAACCATGGGTTTTTAAGAGGCCTTGCACATGGTTTTAAAACCATGTGCATGACCAACATTTTTTTGCGGATAATTCAATTTTTTATTTTTTTTTTATTATTATTTTGTTAAGTAGAAACATTACAGCATCTCCCCTATATTGTGTTGTTTTTCTCACGGACATTTTTTTATGGCAGATAATTAAATTTTTTATTTATTTTTTATTATTTTGTTAGGTAGGAACATTACAACATCTCACCCATATTAGATTGTTTTTGTGGCCGACATTTATTTTGGAAGATAATTAAAAGTTTTGTTTTTTTTATAGCCGACATCTATGCAACGTTACATAGCATTACAACGTTACGTAACGTTACAACGTTACATAACGTTACAAGATCTCCCCCATACTGGGTTGTAGAGCGCCTCTCGGCGCAACAAAAGATTTAAGGAAAACTAGAAAGTTTGATCCTTAACACTAAAAAAGAAACCACTACTCAAAAACATTTTTTCTGAAACAACTATGTCATAAAAACCAAAAAATTATCACAAGCAACTACTCCAACATAAAGGTAGTATCATAATAACTCTCCCTTTCTCCAACATTAGGACTACTTTTATGGTTCTTTTGAAATGGTTAAGGTAGTTGGAGATAGTTCAATAGAGATACAGGTGTTAAACTACCATATAAACTACTCATATGTGTGAAATACAAATTTATATTATTATTATTGCACATTTTTTTAGGTTTGTGCACCTTTCACATAGGTACGTTTACACTCCTTTCCTAAAGGAAAGGTGTGTGGATGTGGAAAAAAAAGTTATTTTAAGTGTTTTTTAGTTGAGCAATGATTGAAAATGGTCCATGTGAATTCCATGTGGACATCAAAGACACATAGGTGTCAAATATTTATATGACAGATGCCCCCTAATGTATGAGGTTGGAAGAGAAGTTGATGGATGAAATTATTTATAAACAACGAATGAATCTTTCAAGTGGGACCAGGTGGAGTTTACCAGACCTTGGATCATAAGAATACCTGCAATAGAGACTAAATGTAGCGTCCCCTCCCACCTACGAGGAGAACACGACCACTAATCCTGCTCTGATGCCACAATGTAGCGTCCTTGCTACTCTACCACTGCTCTAATATACCATGATGCCCATACACCTAATTGATATGTGGAATAATTTGAAATTTCTCATTACTAACTCTTTTAACACAATCATGGGTCATGTAACATCCTTTAGCATTCATTCTTAGGATTAAAAATCGATCTAACCGTCGTTCCATCATTAACAGATCCACTCTATAGCCGAAAAGGCCATTTCCACATTGAACCTGACCTTTCCACACTTTGCCTTTTGCATTCCCCTTTTTGCATTCTGCTACAGAATCTCGGAACTAAAAACATAATGTGCGATAGAGTCATTCAACCACTTTCCGCCTTTCGCCTTTCTGCCTTCCCTTGTGG
This sequence comes from Pseudotsuga menziesii, assembly GCA_001517045.1. Taxonomy (NCBI): domain Eukaryota; kingdom Viridiplantae; phylum Streptophyta; class Pinopsida; order Pinales; family Pinaceae; genus Pseudotsuga; species Pseudotsuga menziesii. The sequence goes on from LPNX010864610.1 coordinate 444,702, forward strand.
AACACGGGAATCAAAAACTCAACATTTGACAAAATCATTTAACCACTTTCCACCTTCCGCCTTCCGTTGCGGAACTCGGGAATCAAAAACTCGGCTTTTGACGGAATCATTTAGCCACATTCTTCCTTCCTCCTTTTTGCCTTCTGTTGTGGAACTTGGGAATCAGAAACTCATCTTTTGACTGAATCATTCAACCACATTTCGCCTTCTGCCTTTCCTCCTTCCGCTGCAGGACTCAGGAATTGAAAAACCGACAAATCAATGCCTTCATTTGTTCACCTTCTGCTTTCTTCCTTCCGCCTTCCACAAACGGACTCCGGATCACGAAAAACCAACACTTGGCCTAATTTCTCTTTCTAATTTCTGCCTCCTGCCTTCTACCTTCCACTGCTAACTCCGGGGTACGGAAACATACACTTTACCTTAGAGTTTTTCATCTCTTTTCTGCTTCCGCCTTCCGCCTTTTACAGGCAGATTCCGGGGTGCGAAAAACCAACATTATGCCTTGTCTTTTTTTTCCTATTTTCCAACTTCCTCCTTCAACCTTCCATAGGTGGATTCCAGGGTGTGGAAACCCAACATTTATTACCTTAGGATAGCTGGATTTTTGACCCTGTAACCAGGCCTCTAGCCTCCAGGAACTTAAGCAAATGTAGTGGAAAATACAAAGCATAAACATATGTAAAAGTAGGGACATTTACATCAATAGTAAACTCTACTTAATTCATTCATAAGAATTCTACATAATCAGTATATTCATAAGAAAATACATTGCAAAAATAACACAATAGAGAATAGTTATCTTGAAGATGAATATGTCCCGCAACTAGCCATGTCATTGCAACATTCCACCCAACCATAGGTCATTTGTGTTCATCAATCTATCAACACAACTTCCACCCCCGAGTTGGGCATCATTTCCACAAGGAAATAGGGAACAACAGGCTCACACATATCCAGACCATATCAAACACATTCAATCCAACCTACAATTGGGTTTATCAAACTGCCCAGCCAAGCCAATACATAATTAGGTTTTTCAGGATGCAGGCAACCAAGCCAATACACTGCTAGGTTTATCAGGCTACTCAACCAAGCCAACAATAGTTCAGTTTATCAGACTGCAAGCAGTCGATCCAACATTCACATTAAGGACCATCCAAGCCAACTAACATATGGGTTTCTCAGGCCACTCAACCAATCCATCTTATTGTTGGGTTTCTCAGGCTTCTCAGCCAAGCCGGCTGTTGGGTTTATCAGGATGTCCAGCTAAGGATCACACATGGCCAAATGCACAACAAGACACAACCAAGCCAACTACATTTGGGTTTATTAGGCTTCTCAGCCAAGCCAATATACGATTGGGTTTATCAGGATGCCCAACCAAGCTAATAGGCAATTGGGTTTATTAGGTTGTCAGCCAAGCCAATCTACCTTTGGGTTTATCAGGATGCTAAGGCAGTGGAAAGGAAGAATGGATAAGCAAGTGACTCATTCAAGAGCTAGGAACACCTCCACAAGATCTATATGTCTGGAATCCACAATACCTACACACCCAACATAATAAATTTTCCCCTTCTCTGCTACATAGTCCCTCAGGCTATACCTTCCCTTCTAGTGCTCTTCAGGATGTGCATAGAAGATTCACCAGCCACTCTTATCTTTTTGTGAGGTTCCTCTCTTCACTAGGTTTATCAAGCCCATTTGACGTCTCTTCCACTCCTAAGTCTTGCATACAGTTCAGACCCAAACCAGGGCACACATAACAACAAACCACAAGGAGACACAGCAACACGGGGCTCCACTAGGTAACATGAACGATCAGGTTTGCATACCCCTCTATAACACAGGAGAAACAAGGTTTTTACTTGTACACGGGAGAAATTCCATATAACAACCCACTCAGTGACTCAGGAGAGTGAACAACTAAACAATGCGTGTATCCTCTCTCGACCATCTGCGAAGAACAACAACAAAACCTTCTCACCACTGAGGGAGAGATGAACTAAGAACGCATTCATGTGCTTACTTGCTTTAGAAGGAAGAATGTGGCTTCCCTAGATTGCAGGGTTGCTCAGGCTACAGACCTACTCATACATGAAATCTGACTGCCATGCCTTGCTTTGCCCAAGGCATTAACTACCTCAACCGTTCTTCTAGAAGAATTAAATGATTGAGGATAGAGGGCAAAAAGGTATCTAAGGGTTTATGGGTTCCCCCATTGACGTCTGGTCTCACCCTATTGGCTCAAGAGTTTGACTAACTCCCCTCCCTATTCCTCATGAAATCATGCCCCCATCTCTTACGTTGCAGTGCATATCTAGTTGTGGTATTTTATTAAATTGCATTTTTACATGGTGTCCCAAAATATACTGTTCTTGACTAGCACAGGAACCATCGGCATCATCCTTGATTGTCGATACACAAAACACCAAATAAATGGCAGGACCTTGGCCTTGAGCTCCTCGCCATGATTTAAATACAATATATACATCATGTACAATTTTAATATCATGGGGTCAAAACCGGGGTGTTACATTCCCCTCCCCCTTCATTAGCACTGTCCTCAATGCTTTACAAAATTGAACATAAAAGGATGTGCCAATCACATGGCATCCTCCAGCTCCCATGTAGCCTCATCAGGACTGTAGTGCTTCCACTACACCTTTACCTGTCCAATGGCTCGATTTCGGAGAAGTATGACCTTCTTGTCGAGGATGCGTAATGGCTCCGTTTGGAACTCTCCCTGGGGTTCCACCTGGATCACAGATCAATTTATCACATGGTTAGGATCATGCACATATTTCTTAAGCAAAGAAACATGAAAAAAAGTATGAGCTCTAGTGCTAGCATGAAATGCAAGTCTATATGCAACCGACCCTATTCTTTAAAGCACTTCAAATGGCCCACAATATCTAGGTGACAGCTTGGCACAAATTCCAAGCTTCAAGGAACTATTCCTTGGCCTCCCTCTAAGATAAACATGATCCCCAAAACTGAACTCTCTATGCACTCTATTCTTATTTGCATAGCTTTTTTTCCCGTCTTGGGATGCTTTCAGGTTCTACCTGATCTTTGCAACCTCTTGCTCCATTTCCTTGAGAAATTCTGGACCAAGCATAATCATGTTCACTGGATTATCCCAATTCATTGGTGTTCTACACCTTCTTCCATACAGAGCTTCATATGGACTCATCCCCAATGATGCTTATTGTCCATTATTATATGAAAACTCTACCAAGTGTAAATAATCCTCCCACTTGGATGGTTTGTCCATCACATACATGCAAATCATGTCTTCAAGCACCTGATTTACTCTCTATGTTTGTCAATCATTTTGAGGATAGTAGGAAATGCTAAAGTTCAACTTTGTACCCAAATCTACAAATAGACTTTTCCAAAAATTGGAAGTAAATTTGATATCCTTGTTAGAAATTATTGCTTTAGTCAATCCACGCAATCTGAAAATCTCCTTCATGAATATTTTTGCAATGGCATCAGCCTTATATGTGGACTTGACCGGTATAAAATGTGATGCCTTTGTTAACTTGTCCACCACAACCATGATGGAATCGTGTTGTCTCACAGTCGTTGGAAATCCTGTAATAAAATCCATGGAAATAACTTCCCATTTCCATTCTGGGAATGGAAAAGGCTGCAATAACTCTGTTGTGTGTTGATGCTCAACCTTCACCTACTGACATTTCATGCACTCAAAAATATATTCAGCAATGTCCTTTTTAATTCCTGGCCAAAAATACTACTTTCTGGCTGTAGCAATTGTTTTCTGATATCTTGGGTGACCAGAATATGGAGCTTGATGGATTTCATCCATAACAACTCTCCTCAAGTCTGACACATTTGGAATGTAAATTCTGTTCTTATAGGTAAGAAGTTCATCTTCTTCCAATTTATATCCCTCATACTTCTTTTCAAGGCTTTGCTGCTGCAACTTGTCCTTTATCTGCACATACAATTCATCCTCAGTAGTATGATTAATAATATGTTGTCTCAAATCTGGTTGGCAAGTGCTAAGAGATGCCACATGCATTTCATGCATCTTCCTGCTGAGTGCATCAACCACCTTATTTTCTTTTCCTTTTATGTGTTTGATTTCAAAATCAAACTCACATGAAAAATATAGCCATATAGCTTGCCTAGCATTTAAAGTTGGCTGATCAAACAAGTATTTCAGACCATAGTGGTATGTCCTTAGCTCAAATTTTCTTCCCATTAAGTAATGCCTCCACATATTGAAAGCATGTAATATGGATGCAAGTTCTAAATCATGAGTAGCATAGTTCTTCTCATGTTCCTTTAACTTTCTAGACTCATAACATACCACATGGTTGTCTTGCATAAGAACTCCTCCAAGTCCTTGATTACATGCATCAGTACACACCACAAGATCTTTTTCTAGGTCTGCAATTTTCGGAATTGGTGAACTTGTAAGAAGATTCTTCAACTACTGGAAGCTTTCTTCACATCTTGGTGTCCATTCAAAATTTATTCCCTTATTTTGAAAGGAAGTGATTGAATGTGCAACCTTGGAGAATCCTTCAATGAACCTCTTGTAGTATCCTACAAGTCCCATAAAAGATCTCACACCTATCACATTTCTTGGGGTTGGCCAATTCATAATGGCTTCAATATTTTCAGGGTCCACAGATATGCCTTCATCTGAGATAATGTGACCCAAATAATGAATTCTATCTTTATAAAAGTCACATTTTCTTAACTTTGCATACAACTTATGCTCCCTTAGCAATTGCGATGTTAGTCTCAAATGTTCTTCATGCTCTTCTTCAGTTTTAGAATAAATAAGAATGTCATCTAGGAAGACAGGAACAAACTTGTCCATATAGTTGCTAAAAAAACTATTCATGAGGCACATGAATGTAGCTGGTGCATTTGTGAGACCAAATGGTACCACTACAAACTCATAGTGTCCATACCTTGTTCTGAATGTTGTCTTATGAATATCTTCATCTTTGATTCTTACCTTATGGTAACCAGACCTTAAGTCAATCTTCGAAAATACCTTTTCTCCTCTCATTTGATAAAAAAAGGTCATAGATTCTAGGTAGAGGGTATTTACTCTTCATAGTAACCTTGTTCAACTATATGTAATCAATACATAACCCGAGTGTCCCATATTTCGTTTTGACAAACAGAATTGGTGCTCCCCAAGGGGGCACACTTGGCCTAATATACTTCTTTTCCAACAATTCCTGCAGCTGCATCTTTAGCTCTAGCAATTCTAGTGTGCTCATCCTGTAGGGTGTCTTGGACACTGGTGCTGCTGTCACATGCCCCAATTTTGCAAAATAATATTATCTTATTTGATTTTATTCCAAGACATTATGTTAAATTTTATGCTAAGTTGTAAATGATGACTCAGCAGAGTCAAGGATATTGAATGTAATTCTAAATATTTTAATTATAAATAAATAAAAGTGGAGACAACAGCTTGGGAGAGCTGTTAAAAAGAGTGTTACTAGCCAAGTTGGTGGAGGAGATTGGGTGGAGAGCAAATAGACAAGTGGTAGCATCCTCAAACACTTCCAATGTTGCAGGTGGCAACCTCCCTACATTTGGGGTCATGATCCCCCAAGAAAGTGGGATTAGAGCAGGTGGCTCAATTAATGACAACTAACCCAAAAAAGACCTAGGCAATCTTAATAAAAAATCCCATTGAAGAGAGATGAGGCTGCTCATTTTTCCAGGAAGAGAATCATTCAGGTGAATGTACTTCAAAGGATTTCATTGGGAAGGGAATTGGTGGAAGGTGTTTGAGGGGTAAACTACAGAAAGTGATCTAGTACATCTTTTCAGCTGAAGGATCTTGCTGTTGAGTGCAGAGTTAGTACTGAGTCATTGGACTAGTATTTTGTTGCTTGCTCCACCAGTTCTCAGCCAAGGAGACCAGGAACAGGCTCGGGGGTCCCGAGGAGTCACTGTTTGAGCGCTCTCCAGGAGTTGGTAAGGAGGAACGGCCTCCCAATGCTGTTGTCATCCATCTTTAAATAGGTTCTATAGTCTTTTATTTACTGTGTTAAAAGTTTATATCTGAGAATGAATGATTGATAAATGATTACATGTTTTTGTAGTGAACTGATAGAGTTAGTAACCCTTTAGTTATTTGAATATTGAATATGTAATTGATAAAATAATCCTACCTATGTTTTTCCCCGTCTGGAACGAACCAGACCGTACTCTAGCACAGGTAGTGTGTTTAAAAATAGATGAAGAATATGATAGAAGACTGAATTGAATAGATGTATTATATATTTCATAATATCATAATAGTTTATTTTTGTTTGTAGGTTATTTTCAAAAAAGAACAATAACTTGTCTATTTCTTTTTACTGTTTAACCAGCTTGTTGATGTAAGTAGGCTAGAAAAGAAATAGCCTTAACTCATTACAGGTAGCAGGTTTATCATAGTAATAAGTTACTCAAGTAAATAAGATGTATTTAATACAGTACATTATTTTGTTATTTATTCAGGATGATAAACTGTGTCATTTTATATATGTATATATTTTCTTTGTTTTTTATTTATTAACCTCCTACGTATGCACTAGAAAAGTTACAGCTAAACTATTTGTTTATATTTATTCAATAAAGGTATAAACTAATAAATATATAGTTTAATTACTAATCATAGTAATTTAAGAACTAACAATTATTATTAACTAAATAAAGTAATATAAAGAATAATCATGGTACTAAGAACAAACTTATTCAAAATATTTAAGCTCTTCTATCATTCCCCTTTTATTATTCCAATACGAAAAAAAACGACAAGAATATAATAATGAACAACATATACATAATGTATACTTATAAAAAGAACTGTTCCTTTTAATTTCACAAACAGGATGTATCTGTGAAAGCAAATGACAGGGTTGAAACCTATATATATATTACAATTACAAATGTCAATACATCGAGGAAATAATCCAAATTAATTGGATTATGTAACTATTAAACAACTAGGTTATTATAAATTACTTACAGTCCTTTAAGAACAAACAAAAAGACATTGGATTATTTTTATAAACTTGGAATTTCCACAACACATTGTAACATTAATTAAAATCCAAATTAAATAAGTAACAGAATTTGTTAAAATTAAGTAGAATAATTTGTTTTAAAATAAGGGTTTCCATAGGAAAAACCCTAGCTTGTAACTCAGAGTAAAAACGAGTAAGATTTACAACTAAACTATGACTGTATATGTCAGTCTTAAAAACATTAATTATAAACTTTTACAGAGTACTTTAAATAGATCACAAAACTTCGCTTACAGTCGAGAAGGATAAAAACCCGGAGTACACAAAGCATAATTTTAATCATTTCGATAAATCGAGACAAGCTTGAAGACAGAACTGTCTTTACAAGAGAGCTATTGTTTCAATTTTAAAAATTTGTAAAGAAAAACATCAAAACAAAACTAATTACATTGCTCAGTTTAAGACCGAGTTTACCCATCGACTAGCGAGGGTTTGAAACTTGGGAAATCAACAACGAGCTGTAAAAGAGACCGCATATTTTACGGCACGCCTAGGAAAGCTTCCCCAACTCTGGGTTACTCCAAATGATCACCCTGATACAAGTAGGGTAAAACCCAACATATTGACCAAAGGGCTTACCCATATAAAGCCACGAGCCTCGGCTTTCGAAGACTGTCTGCATACTTCCTCCACCATGGTTGTAAGTAGTTGCGAGCCCCCTGCAAGGAGTTTAAAAGAAAAAGGTCAGAAAATAAATAACTCAAGATTTGTTTATGCTATCGTAACAGCCAAAAACACATACTGCAAGTTTAATTAACACTAAAAACAAATTTTACCTGTGAATTGAAACGTCGAACAGTCTCGTAGCAGTACTGTCATTGACAGACTTTTGCAGCATACAGACCCAACAGCCTGTAAAGACTAAACCTCACGCAACGGTGAGCCACGAGGACGATGAAAGGAAGTTTGAGCAGACAGCAAGCCAAGAGCAACGATAAACTCAACAAAACTTGCAGAGTGAGAACTCACAACCACTAAGAATGGCTTTAAAATCAAATACTAGAGGCAAAGGCAACGCTAACCCACGACTCGAGACAACTGGAACAGAGGAGGACTTATGGCCGCCATGAACGCCAAGTAGAGCAGCCTCAAGGGCCAATGTGAACTATGGAGAAGAAATGAAAAGGGTTAGGGTTACAATGATTCTTATATCTTCCACACTTGGCTAGGAGAAGACCATGTGGTCACGATAAATTAAACCATGCTGTGGATCATTTCTATAGTTGCCTACATACAATAATAACCAATTATTTAATCATTGAACGCGATGCATAAACTATAATACAAACCAAGTTATTACTTTGTAAATCGATACACCACTCATCATATGATATGCTAGATCAGGGTTAGAATAACAACGTTAAATTTTATGTTGACTTAGCAAAGAAGTGTCACTATTAAACGTTGGTTATTGCACGAAATCAATCATGCATAGAAACTTACTCCATCATTAACCATATGTCTATTATATCGTAACATCTCTAATACGATATGGATGCCAATAATTCTTTTCTTTAAACGTTAACCTTGATATGGATAGAAGACATATGTTATATGGGAGAGCTCAAGTTAAAATATTTATAACCATCAAACAACTATAGTTCTCTTATGTAGAAACATTATAGTCTATACATGGATAATCTCTTGTAAAACAACATTTCAAGTTGTAACATTTATAAAATGGCATAACGTAATATCATATAGAATCATAAACTATATTTTAGACTTGTTTATGACCTTGAACTAGTTATAGACTTGAATGTCTAATAAACAAAATAGTTTATGCATGTTTATAAGTCATATAGGAACTAATAAATCAAATGGTAGCAAAACTATGAAGTTGACAAAGTGTTTTGTAAGAACACTTTTATGAATTTCTTTTACATAGTTTAGAGCGATGAAACTCTGATAGAATTTGGTTGTGACTCAACTTGGTATTTGCTAACGATTCACCATGTCTATTGGTTAGTAAAGTGGTTATGGAATTATACAAAATAACTAGAAAGTCGACCTTTTTCGAAAGCATCAATCTCAGAAAAACTGTTTGTAGACAGTATCTTAATACAAGAGAAGTATCATAGAAAATTAAGAAATTGAATAGGAATGATCCTACTTGAGTCCAGAATCGTTAGAACCACATGGTTCGACGTGAAGTTAAGAAGTATAGGCAAAAAAATATTTCATGTGAGAAGGCATTATGGTTTTTGTTTGCACAAATCAAACTTATAATGACATAAAATTTACAGGTGGTAAGTTTCCTCGCAGAAGTTAAATGTCAAACAATTGTTACACAGATAAGATAATATGTTAATGTATACATACTAACAAAACAACCATTATAACATTGCAAGTTATGCACACTAAAGTAGAAGTACTTTGCAACTGAGATTATAATTTTAGAGCCACAAAACATATCTTACTGTCGCTACGTATATCTGAACTTTGTTACAAGAAAAACTGAAGGAAGCCAAACGGTTTTTACCTCACGGAAGTGGTTTGGATTTTAGCAGCTTAATTACTAATCTTTATAATTGCAAATAAAAAGACTGCTAGATACTTTATGAATTTTAAAATGTTACTCATTTGATCATACCTATAAACCTGTAAGAACCAGTAATCTTCTGTGTTAGCATAAATGCTAAGTAAGCCCCGGATTCAAAAATTAGATTCCACCTACTTGACATGAAGAAACTCGTCAGTAAACTGAAATAAAACAATACACAACTAAACCTTAATCTTGTTACAAAAGAAAACTACCGAGTTGACATAATTGAGATTTTGTAATACTAATCACTTGATTGTTTCTTTTATTGCTAACCTTTACCTGTTAAAAAACTGCAAGTTTTAGCATTTGTTGTTATCTCAAAATTTTAAATTTTTGTGAAAACTTGGGGTTTTGACAGCTGCTCCAGGCATAAGGTCAATTGTAAAATCAATGTCTCTCTTTGGATAAATCCCTAGAATTTCATCAGGAAAACATCCCTGAATTCTTGCAATACAGGATAGTCTTCCAACTTAGGAGTTTCATTCTCTGTTGCCTCCAAAATGTGGGTGGCATACAATATGCAACCTTTCCTACATAACTTCTTCAACTACATTGCTGACATATGCCTAACATAAATCACCTTTCGAATGCCTCTTACAATTGTAATGTCCCCATTCAAATAATTGCATAGCAGGAAAATTCCATCCATCCTACTAGTTCCCTAGGTTGGGTGGAAACATTGGGAAGTTAATAAGGGAGCTAATAAATGGTGTTTAGACATTAGAAGGAATAAATATTTATTTAATGGAGTTAATTAAATTAATTTAAGTGAAAAATGAAATGGCTATGGAGAATGGAGACACATGGAGACTATGGGGCCCACTTAAGCTAGAATTCCTATGTTGAATGGCATCTTCCTCTTGCAATCTCGAATCTATGGGAAGCCTAATGTTTTTGAATGGATTATAAGGTTAATATACTTGTCCATATACTTCATAGGTTGAATTTGGGATGAATTGTAACTTACATGGGGAGAGGAAGAGCCAAATGGGAGTTTCATAGACACTTGGCTAGATTCCCCTTACATTTATGACATCTATGACACCAATGATCAAGATTCTATGATAGTCATGACACAAGTGAGATATGAAGGCTAGAATATGACATGTCTGACATTTCAGGCCTGAAAAGAGCATCTTAACGGGTGCTCACGGGAGTTGGAGAAGGCTAAGAGGCTCCTACTCGTATTTGGGAGAAGAGGGAAGGTGAAGAGAGAGGCCACATGGCATATGTAACACCCCGGTTTTGACCCCGTTGCATTAAATGTACATGATATATATATTGTAATGATCATGGTGTGGAGCTAAAGGCCAAGGCCCCACCATTGATTGGTTATGCTATGTTTCAGATTTAAATTCTCACCGATGGTATATCTGGGCATGCGGCATACATATTGAGTTTTGTCATCATGTAAATATGCATCTTTAATTAAATAACTCGACCAGCTACAATCGCGGAAACTAAATTGAGAAGGGGCAAGATTTTCACAAGGATAAGGGTGGGGAAAATGTCAAACCTTGGCCAATGAGGGAAAAATCCTTGTGTCATCTTTCCTTGTTTTATCCAACCACCACAATTAATAACTGTTGTTGTTAGTTGAGGCAGTTACTGTTTTGGGAGTGGGGGTGGCAGGATTGCCAGTCCTTGCCCACCCGCACACTCCACCGGCAATGAACCTCACGTTGGGAAAAAGGAAGTGAACACTCCATCATTCCACTCTCTTTTCCATGACAGTGCTGAGACATTCAGGCACTTCCGGTTGTCTGTTCATCCATGCGCAGAGGTAGAGCTGTTCATCCTCACGCAGGGATCGCTATCTGCTCATTATTTTTCACGCACAAAATTTTTCCCTGGGTTTCGACTCGTGCAGCGAGCTGGGAGCCGTGCTCTTTCATCCATGGTTTTCTGGTGAAGGGCCACCCACGTTTTCAGCTATATGTCCTCCTTACAGACTGGTATGACCGTATAATTTTCGGTCATTTCGGTGTTGAAATTGGGGCCATTGTTCTTCCTATGAGTTATGGTTGCCGCCATTCTCCTAGATCTTTGTTGTGTTGCTGTGGTCTCCCTTACGTTGTGATTGTTGTGGTCTTCTTTACATTTGGGGTCTGGTGCAAGTTTCTCTCACGCACAAACTGTTTGGAGTCATTTTCCCCATGTTGTGAGCTGTACTCACTGTTTGTGTTTTGGGACTGTTGTTTTCCCCACGTTCACTGATACGTTTGGGACTGTATAATTCGCTTGGGAGTTGTTTCCCCTGTTAAGCTGTAACCGCTGATTGATTGCCTGTGTGCAATGGTTGGTCTTCGGACTGTGTTGGGAGCAGGGATGGGGGCTTGGTTTTCTTGATAAACTTGGTGTGTTTGGAAACCACATAGATAAAGCTAGAGGGATGTCTTTCTTCTCCACAACCCCTGAATAGCACTGGAAGGGAATGTAAGGCCTGAGGGACTGTGTAGCAGAGAAGGGACTAATTCCTTGTGTTGGGTGTGTGTGGTTGTCTTAGGAGTCAGGATAGTTCTAGTGTAGGTGTTCTTAGCTCTGTGATGAGCTCACTAGCTTATCATTTAGCCTTTCCCAACTCCTTGATGGCCTGATAAACCTAACCATGTTGGCTTGGCTGTCTTATTAATGGCCTGATAAACCCAACTGCGTTAGCTTGGTTGTGTTTTGTGTATCCTTGGCTATATGTAAGCCTGCTTGTTCCCTTATTCCTTGGAGAATCATGCCCAGCTCGGGGGTGGCAGTGCTGCTGAGAGATTAAGGAGCACGCTGGCCTATGGTTGGGTGGAACGTTGCAGCGACGTAGCTGGTTGCGGAACGAGTTATTCATAATATAAGTGATTCTTGTTCATTTTACTTCTACAATCATATTTCTGTTAATGATTATGATGAACATGTTGAATGAATGCTTGTATGAATGTATGTTGGCTTCTGCTGTGTACGATAATTGCATCTGTGTATGATAAATGATCATGTATGCATGTCTCGTTCAAAGAATTTTATTTCAGCATTCTATTTCAGTATTTTATGTCTTCACATGTTCATGGGGCTGGTATCCCGAATGGTTAACGCCATGGTAGCGTCCTCTTCGCCGGTCGGAGGGATGGGGACGTGACAGCGTAGCATGAGCAACCACACCAATTCGACTTGGATTTGGTTTATGGATGGATTTGGAACCTTAGAAGACCAATACTATTTATAAAATGTAGGTATCAGCCATTATAAGGCCATTTTGATCATTTGTGAAAATTTTTATTGTGAAGAGAGAGAGCTAGTGGATGACTAGCTCATGCCTTAGTCAATTTCGAGGGTGAAAGATTCCCATCCTAGTTGGTGTTTGAAGAGGACACTCAAGTATTTCAAGGAGCTTCAATGGAGTCATAATTTATAGGTGCAAGCTATAGCATCTCGTTGACATATCAAGTTCATCTTGTTCTTCCTTTCATCTCAAGTTTTCTCACCATATTTCAGCTCTATGGAGTGAGGCACACTTGGTGAGCTATTCAACTCTTTGAGGGAGATTCCCTTGCTCAAGTATTTTTTATTCTGATTTAAATGCTCTTATATTTAATTTCAGAAATATCTCAGTTCTAAAGGCCAGGAAATCTCATGTATTATTGCTCAATAATGAAGAAACAGTGCCATTTCCCCACTACCTTGTTGTAAACTCTTGTAATCTTGATGGATTCGAATGGATGTATAAAATATTGATTATTTATGAATGACTAAACTGTAATTAAAGTATATTATGGGTTTCATGTTTAGTAACTGAGAATTTGTGGCCATTGGGTCGAATTTCATAGCAATTGGAGCAAACTACACCTCATTTCCCCAAGGGTCCAAAACTAGTTTTTTATATCCGATTGAAAGAAGTGATAAAAGCCGTGGGAGGTCAATTGGTTATGCATATGAGTCTCTGATAATTTATTCTACACATACCCTGCTTCAATTTAATAATTCTAGTGGTTTTCCACACATTTGGGAAGCCATTTCTACCACTTAGCCCGAGGGGATTTGAGCCCAAAATTGCAAGTAAAATCATCTATCTTGTTCAGAATTTAGTACAGAATTGCATAAGTGATTGGAGGGCCATAATACATCCCTGAAAATAATAATTAAGTTATTATATCATTCATACACCTTCTCTAGAATTTGGGAGAAAGTGGGCTGATTTGGAGACCAAGACACTAAAACTAGTCAAGAGCCAAAATTGTGAAAAAAATGGAAAATTGGGCATTTTGGTAAAAATTTAAAAAAGGGACATTACAAGTGGTATGATAGCATGGTATTGGCACTTGATGGTGTTAACAAGGATTCAAATCAATAAACCACCACCCTTAGAATCTGAATTGGAAGGTGCTCGGCTTGTAGAAGAAGAACTAGAAGAAAAAAAGGTACCTTTGACTAAAGCTATGGCTCACGAGGGAGAAGACTACACTAAGGAGAAAATGGAGTATCTCAAACTTATAAAACCCATGTTTGAATAAATATCCAAGGACATGACCCAACATATGGTAGAAATGACCCAACAAATAGCAAAAGGATTCAAATTGATGGCCAGTCAAATGGGAAGCAAAGGGATAATAGGAGATAGTGGTAGTTCACAATTAGCAGAAAAGAAGACAATGGGCGAGCAAATTTTCTCACGAATAAGACCTCATAATAGACCCCATGAATTTCAGAGCACACCAAGGCCTACTGCACCTAAATTTCTTATCCCCAAAGAAGAGACTAACATTCAATTTGAAATTGATACAATAACAAAAGAATGGGCTAAATTGGATGAAGAGTGTAGGAGAAGTATAACATTTGAGCAGTACTTCACCATGGAAAACAAACTCAAAAAGGAGGACAATAAGTCTCTACACCAAAACAAAGAATTGAATTGTGCCATAGGTAAAGTGCCACTTCCTACTTTTGATGGCTCATCTCAAAGTTCTGCTAACACTTGGGTGCAAATATTGGATGTGTATTTTTAGCTGAATCCATTGGTGGAAGAAGATGCTTTAAAAATGGCTATTTTGCACTTGGATGGAGATTCCAATGAATGGTGGTTCCATGGACTGAAAACCTTGGGTCATGATCAGGTTAAAACATATGGGGAATTTGTTGATAGGGTATTAGAAAGGTTTGAGCAAAAAGATCTAGAATTTTCTTTCAAAAAACTAGCACAAATGAAGCAAGTAGGGACTCCTATTGAGTATATGTTTGTTGGCAGGGGTTTTGGGAAAGTGAGTTGCGCAGCATCGCAATAGCTGTGCAAGCTCATGCGACACCACGCAAGGGCAGATCAATGCGATGGGCAGAAAAATAACCGCTTTTTATATTTAATGTATTAATTGACCACATTTTGTGGACATAGGTCATTATTGGTTAGAAGTTAGTTAGAAGTGGACGCTTGATGTAAAGGCGCAAGACTATAGATAGAGCTAGCTTTGCAATTGTAAAGGGCATAATCACATGAAAAAACAATCAGATCATGTTGAGAACGATAAGGAGAATGATCAGTGCGATCTGTCTATGGTCTTGATGAGTCTTCTATTTTAAACAATTTGTGATCTGTCTGTGTCAGATACTAAATTTTGGGATGTAATCAGTCTCCTGATGTGGAGAAGAATTATCTGTTTTGGATCTGTTGCATAGAATTAATATGACATGATGGTTGTTTCCTAAATGTTTTCTTTTGTTTTCTTGTTTTCTCTGCTGCGATTTCAATGAGAAGTGTATTGAATCTATTTATGATGTTGCTGCAATGAACTGATGATGTCGTCTGTCCCAATTCTGTCGCAATGATGATGAAGCTTATTAATGTTGTTTTATGAATGATAATTCTGCGATAACACTACTGCGATAAATGAATGATGCGATCAACTGGATCTATAGTTGCGAAGATGAATTGTGATAACTATCTTAGTTCTATAATCTGATAGTTATCCAGTCGAAGCTGCGGATGCCATATCTTCCCTTCTTACTGCCGGAAACTTGGTTTCAACAACTCTCCCTTGAACATCTCGGGTGAGACTTCGTCCTCTCTGTGGATGTTGCTGGGCAGGGTAAAACCTGTCTGGGTTGGTGGTCAGGGAGATCGCGTTGGTTGGGTGTCGACAAAGTGAGAACCCCTATCGACGAGGATTTGTTGGTGGGTTTTTCCAACAAATGGTTTTGTTTCCAGGACCAAGTTGCGATTGAAAGGAGGATATGTTTTGGCATCCGACCCGACCGGAGATTGAGGAGTGGTTTGGTCTAAAATTGCGAGAATTTGCTGAAACAAAAAATCATAATCTGAAGCTGTCCACGGGAAATTGGTTGGACAGATTTATTCATGACGGTCCTCACGAATGGTTCTTCTGTGAGTTTCCTGTCATATTGTATGAGTGGCTGGCAAAGTTCGCTTCTAAGAAGAAAAACTTCCAAGGAGGAGAGCTGACATCTTGGACTCCAGAGATGATCTAGGAATTACAAGAAACATACAATAAGGCATCACGGGCTGTCAAGGTGTGGTTGGACAGTATCCTAGAGGGATACATTACCGAGTTTGCAGTTGATACCAATAAATAATTTAGCAAAGCAGAAAGGGAGTTCTTCAACAGACCGCGAGGTAGATTTTTGTTGTCGCTGCAACTATCTATTAAACAACTTGTTTGCGAAAAAGGTATTTTGAAGATGAACCAAGAGTAGTGGAACTCTAGTGTGCAGAGGATGTAGACACCATGATGAAATGGAGGAGACACATGGAAAGGTAAGGGGTAGATGGGCCTGAGTTCTGGTGAGATTGGGAAGGTCTTAGAGGAAACAAGTGGTTGTACAAGAGGAGGAGAAAGGTATCGAGAGAAGAGGAAGAGGACAAGAGAAGGTCCTGCTACAGTCAAAGTGCGATGCCGTGAAGAACAACCACACGGGACAAAGCGACCTTTCAGTGACGACGAGGACGACCAGGCCTAGGCTATGCCTAGAAGAAGGACATGCTTGAACCCCAGCAGTAACATGTCCACACCTCTGCGCACTACTCCACCACCAGGAAGAAATGTGCATTCTACGTTGACTTGCCCGATGTGTCAGCAGCAGTCTACCAGTAGAGTACCAGCCGGAGGAAGAAGGACCAGAATGGCGAGTGTTGAAATGAAGCTACCAATATTTCATGGAAATGACACCGATGACCCAGAGCAATACTGGTTTTTGTGTGAGGTGATCTGGACCGTCCGACAAAATGTGGATGACGATGTCAAGAGAAGCCAACTGGAAACCACCCTCAAGGGTTGTGCGCTGGACTGGTACATGAGATTCATGTTGGTTCCTTAGGGAGGTATAATGAAAACATTGGATGAGATCCGTAAGGGGTTATTTGAAGAATTCAAGGAGTCGAAGTCTGAGGCTGACTACATTACCGAGTTGAAAGAAATCAAGCAGTTCCCCAATGAAACAATTTGGGACTTTGATCAACGGTTTAAGACGTTGATGGATTGAGTTAGCTTCCAGATGAGCGATGTTCAACACAAGGAGTGGTTTATCACTGCGCTTGTCCCACATATCAAATAGCCACTAATGCAGCAAAATATTGCGACACGAAGTGATGCTCTGGAAATTGCGATGAAATTAGAAGCATTGCTGGTAGGAGAAACTGCAGTCGAGATGAACTAGATTCAATCACAGTTGGCCAATCTGACCTTCCAACTGCAAGATAACAAGAAGGCTAAGGAATATCATGACAACCTTTGGTGCACCCGATGTCATGCGGACGGACATACCAAGGATACATGTCCAACATTCTGAAATTATTTTCTTTTAGGAGCCCCAAACCCATTAAGTTGCGCTGGTGTACCATGGTGCCGCATATTTCAGGTCTATGGGAATCGACACGAGAACTACGACTACATGAAAAATATGGTTACCAAGAAAGAGAGTCTATACTATACCTTTTATTGATCAGTAGGACATGGCGATAAAAACTGTTGAGCTAATGACTTGCTCCAGGAAAGGACATATGATTCATACTTTGTGAAAGGTGAGGACCCCCGGGAAATGCAAGCATAGCCATAGATGGCACAACCAGAAGCGCAGGTGCAGTATACAATGCCACCCCAGATGCATTTTATCCTGTTGCAACCGCAGTAGTAGTTTACGTTGCAGCCACAGTTTGCACCACAGTCGCAGTTCACAGTGCAACCACAGTTTGTACCATAACTGTAGTACAATCAAGTACTGCTCATTCAGCCTCAACCATAATATGTTCAAGCTGTGCACTATGTCCAACAACAACCAAACCCCCTACAGCAGCAGTTGGCCCAGCCTCAGTTTCAGCAAGGAGTCAGAGGAGGATTTCGTGGAGGATTCAGGGGATGAGGACGAGGCTTCAATCGAGGAGGAGGACGAGGTCAAGAATCAATTCAATGTTATACCTGTGGAGTATTCAGGCACTACCAGAGGGAGTGTCCTCATGTGCAGTGTACATACTGTGAGGCCAGCGAGCATAATGTTAAAAATTTCCCTCAGTTGATTGCAAAATGGCAGGATGGAAAAATTCCTCAGTTGCAAAATGTGCAGTATTAGAACCAGCCAACGTTCCAGGTGAAGAACCAGCCGATGATGTAGAATCAGATCCTGCCACAGACTCAGAATCAGCCGACAAACCCACCGTTGAATCAGAACCCACCCCAGAACCTAAATCAAGGATCGACGGTTGCAACAATTCAAGCCGAACCAAGAACGAAGGATGTCGACGTTGGGGTTGTCACTCGCGCTGGTGCAACAACTGGAGAAGATGGATCGCGTTAGTAAGTACGGTTCGCTGGAAAGAAAATGGTAGCATTTGATACCGTGACAGAGAAATACACCTTCTTCGAGACCAAGCATGCAATCTGGAGAAATTCGGGTAAGTTACCTATTATCGAAATGTCGTTTGCTTTTGATCCATCTGTAGAGGCAGGACCATCGCGGCAGCATGGTACCTTGCAGGAGTTCTTTAAGAGTTGTCTGTCACTGGCAAGGGATCCCAAATCCCTTGTCGAGATTGAAAAGTTGTTGTACCACTGGGATAAGACATTGAAGGATTCTGCGGTGAATTCCTTGTAAAAGAGGAAGATAGGCAAGGAGATGAAGATGAACATCCAAATCAGAGATTACGAGGTTGACTCGGTTATTCTAGATCTCAGATCAGATGTAAACATTATGACCAAGCAAACTTGGTAGCTAATGGGGAAGCCGACATTGGGATGTTCATCGGTATAGATGCAACTAGCAAATCAGGCAAAGGTTCAGCCCATTGGTTGCGTCTCAAACCTGGTTGTCGATGTTGAAGGTATGAAAACATATGCTGATTTTTATGTGATAGAAGTGGTTGATGATGGAGGTTCCTATCTCGCACTGCTAGGGATTGGGTGGGTTAATGATAGCATGGAAGTTATCAATTGAAAAAAATGGGTTATGACGTTTGAGAACCAGGATGTCAGGGTCATTGCTCCCATGGACCCTTAGGAAGGACGCCGGTATATTGAACCTGTGAGAGATGAAGCCGGTAGAAGTTGGGATCACGCCTATAATATATCTGAAGACTATATCCACCCTATCGTCGATGGTAAACTTGGATGGTGCAGCGATAGTTCTGTGTCCTCTGATTCTGATGATGCTTTGGAAAATTGGCAAAATAGGCTGCATGAGGTGTTGTTCAGGAAATGCGAGTTGATTACACAGTCTCTCCATCGCGTAGCTACTGGGACTATCGAGTTGTCAATTTACGAAGGGCTCCCAAGGTTATCAGAATTCCCTTGAGAATTTGAAGAGAACGTGTTTGAACCACAAAGGGTATTGGCCCTAGATGCAGCACTGAAGGCTACCCCGTCCTGATGGTGGGCGACACACAAGCAGACAATCCATGACTGGGGATAGTGTCGAATATTGATGATGGTGCACTTCGGTGATTCAGAGGTCTATCATGCTGGGAGATACGATGGACAGAATGAGCCTGCCAGTCACTTGATGGAATGTCAAGCCTTATGGGCATCATGACCTAAAGATGAGTGGGTCCATGCTTTTGTTCATACTCTAGACAAGATGCCAAGATCTTGGTATGTAGTGGCAGAACTTCATAGAACTATAAAGACTTGGGAGGAGTTGTTCGTTTTCTTTTGCGCGGACATTTAGTTTCCAAGATGCTAACCTAGAGGTACATAATGCATTGCAAATCATCCGCGACGTAGTGCTGAAGGTCGTCCCTATCGGATACCCAGTTGATCCACATGCACACTTCTCGATGGAATCCATGATGACATGTTACAATCTATCTGGGAACCTGAAGATGATGATGAGTTTCAGAATGTTAATATTTTGTAGTCAGAAGGAAGCCACGATGTTGCAGTGCCAAACATACCGATAGATTCGATGAATCAGCCACTGAAGATCAGGAAAGTCAACATTGGGTCAGAAGAGAACCTGAAATTTTCCAATATTGGGGACTATTAGGATGAGGAAACAATGGCCAAAATCACGGACCTTCTGCATGAATTCCAGGATCTTTTCCCAACACGGTTCCCAAAATTGAAGGGGATATTAGGGGACCTGGGGGGGATGAAAATACCGTTGAAACCAGATGCAAAACCTGTGCGATAAAGGCCATATCAACTGAACCCACGATACAAGGACCATGTGAAGGCTGAGATTGACTAGATGATAGACGCTAGGATCATTGATCCTGTCGAAGAATCAAAGTGGATAAGCCCTATGGTGGTTCAGGATAAAAAGACCGACGAAGTCTGCATTTGTGTCGACCTAAGAAAGTTGAATGATGCCTGCATGCATGATCCATTCCCGACTCCGTTTATAGATGAGGTCGTTGAAGGAGTAGGTGGTCAAGAGATGCATTCCTTCATGGATGGATTTTCGAGGTACCACTAGATCCGGATTGCAAAGGAGGATCGCCATAAGACCACGTTTGTCACTGAATGGGGTTGTTTTCAATATACAGTCATGCCTTTTGGGTTGAAGAATGCACCAATCATTATTTTCTTGGGTGGTTGTCAGTGTGTTCAAAGATTTCATTCAAAAATTCCTCCAGGTATACATGGATGATTGGACAGTCTATGGTTTGGCTAGAGATCATTTAGCAAACCTGCGATTGATGCTGGAATGGTGTCGATAGCATCAAATTGCATTAAACTCTATGAAGTGCATTTTCTGTGCGTCGTTTGGAATGCTACTCGGACACATAGTATGTAAGGAAGGTCTGTTGGTTGATCCAGCGAAGATCACACTAATTCTTATTTTTTTGCCTCCGATGAATGTGAAGATGCTTCGGGAAACGCTGGGGAAAACAGGGTACTATCGCAAGTTCATCAAAGGATACGCTATGATTACTGCCCCTATGGAGAAGCTATTAAAGAAGGATGCTACATTTGAGTGGAGTCAGGAATGTCAAGGAAGTTTTGACACACTAAAGGCCAAGATGGCCTCCACACCCATACTTGTATTCCCTGATTGGAACAAGGAGTTCCATGTGCATGTTGATGCCCCTTCTGTTGCCCTGGGGGTTGTGCTTGCTCAACCAGTGAGGGTGACCCGGATCACCCGATCACATATCCCGGTAGGAAGTTGTCGTTTGCTGAACAAAATTACACAATGACTGAAAGAGAAGGCTTGGCGATGGTTTATGCCTTGCAAAAGTTCAGGCACTATTTGTTAGGTGGTCACTTCAAGATGTTCACCGATCATTCCGCCTTGTAATATTTGGTTAATAAGCCTGTGTTTGGGGGGGATATCTGTCGGTGGATGCTACTTTTTCATGAATTTGACTTTGAAATAGTGTTGAAGCCAGGATGGCTGAATGCTGGTCTTGATCACCTGTCTCGCATTGAGACCGGAGAAGAACCTACCAATACTGACGATGGATTGCCCGATGCACAGTTGTTTCAGGTAGAGATCATGAATGACCACTTTGCTCCAATCATTCATTTATTAGCAACAAGAGTTGCTATAGAGGACATGTCGACTAGTCAGAAGAAGCAGTTGGTAGTAAAGGCTTCAGACTTCTAGCTAATTGCTGGGCATTTATACAAGCTTGGACTAGATGAAATCTTGCCCTTGTGTATCCTACCGCATGAGCAGGGACCCATTCTCGAAGAAGCACATGTAGGAATCGTGGGAGGTCACTATGGAGGAAGGGATACTACATGAAAGGTGTTGCATGCCGGTCTATGGTGGCCTACGTTGCATAATGATGCCACAGACTATGCACGGAGTTGTGACATCTGCCAGTGCGTCGGTAAACCAACCCGACAGGATGAGATTCCGCTTGTTCCGCAGGTAACTCTACAACCTTTTGATAAATGGGCCATGGATTTTGTGGGTCCAATTAATCCACTGGGGAAGGGGATTGGTGCGTGATACATCATTATCGCTACTGACTATATGACCAGGTGGGCAGAGGCCGCACCAGTTGTGGATTGTACCTCTGCGACAACAACGAAGTTCATATTTGAGAATATTGTGACAAGGTTTAGATGTCCTAGGATATTGATGAGTGACCAGGGAAGTCACTTTATCAACTGCAATGTGAGAGCTCTAACTAAGGAGTTGCAGGTGCAACATAAGAAAAACACACCATACCATCCACAGGAGAATGGGACTGCTGAAGCATTCAACAAAATTTTGGAAACAACATTGATAAAGGTATGTAATGCTAATCACAATTACTGGGACTTGAAAATTCTAGCAGTGCTATGGGCCTATTGCACCACTTGTAAACGGTTGACAGGACAGACACCATTTAAGATGGTATATGGGCAAGAGGCAATCATGCCCATGGAATACATTGTTCCTAGTTTGTGCATCACTGCGGCGACTAGCATGGATTAGGCAGAAGCATTAGAAGAGCGCATTGCGCAGTTGATCCAGCTTGAAGATGATCGCTTTATTGCAGGCTTCCACCAGCACGTTATGAACGATCGACATAAGGTGTGGCACGATTGCCACATTAAGAATAAACAGTTTGCGGATGGATATTTTGTGCTGTTATATGACAACAAGTTCATGAAGCATCCAGGTAAGTTACAGATGCACTGGTTAGGCTCGTATCTTGTTCATTCCATTACTTCTTGGGGTACGGTTCAGTTACAACAATTAGATGCTGTAGTACTACCGACGTTCGTCCATGGGAGTCTCTTAAAGCCCTATAGGATGGGGATAGAACTACGCACTGCTTGAAGCGTTGTAAAAAAAAAACAGAAGATTTTGTTAGATAGCAACAAGGCGAGCCTAGGGGAAGAGGTTGCGCAAGGATAGGAGTTAGTAGCGATGGAAGGGAGACCACCTGCGATAGTCACAGGGATGTGGGTTGGTCAAATCGACAATAAATGCAGGCAGTTAACACGCGCTTGTTGAAGTGACCTGCATTAATGGCCGATTCCACTGTTAGTAGGATGAGATTGCCGACGGATTTGGTGTCATTACTGCTAGATTTGGTCATGATGGACACAATGGATTTGGTAATGATGATTTTGAATTGGGAAGTGGCTATAAAAAGCACACAAGATGTGGGAGGAAGGCATTGTTCAGAGAATTTCAATCGAGTGAGAAGAGTGTTGAGCTGAGTACAATTGACAAGTATTGAGGGTGAGTTGCGGAGTGGATGTGTAGAGTCATCGGGTGCATAGTAAGGTTTGGGGAGTGCGGCATGCTGAGTGACCCCGACGCAATTGAGATTTCCAATGAGAAAGAATCCCCTATTCAGCCCATGGCTGTTGGGGAAGAATTCATGAGCATGCCAGTAGGATTTTCATCGATCCCCAAAAGAAAGCGGCAGGCTCAGAAGCCTAGTTCCATGCCGCTGCAAAAGAGGCACACCTGCACTTCGACTAGAGTGCAAGGAGAGGGGACTGCACAGACCGGGCCATCAATCTCGAGAGCCATAGAGTCTGCAGTCCCCAGGGGTGTCTTTGTCAATGATGTCCTGGGATATGTCACTCCAATGTTTCTAGGAGTGAAGCCGAGGCATCCCATGAAGAATCAGAGGTATCCACCCAAATTGTCGTCGCTGCCGGAAGGGATGACTTTCTCGGTAGATATCATCCTTGTCTTGATCAAGCTGAAGTTTGAGGACCACAATTTGTTGTTGCTCAAATATTTCTGGGACGAGCCCTATGAATCAGTTTCGATGGGGCCTGGTGCACCGATTCAGAGGATTCCTCAACCATGGGTGAGCGGGTTGAATAAATATGGCTTATTGGGGCTCATTAATATGCCCCACTTTGGGCGACTGAATGAAGCTCATGCATGTGTTAAAAAACTCTTGGCCTTCTTTCATGGTGGGATGCTCTGGTTGAATGAGCCCATTCTTGTCACGATCGACTTAATTGCGAGCATTACCAACTTGTTGAAGGCCGAGGAAGATCTGGCGCAGTATATCCACGGGCAGGATATTGTCAAGAAGCTTACCAAGCAACTGAGGGAGAGATTTGACTTGCAGCGTGATGGCCACGCCTATTGTATCGACAACATTAATTCGCAGGTAGTGCATATCGGGGCACGCATTTTGGCAAGAAAGATTGTCCGAGGGAATCGACCGAGCCAGTGAAACTCGGGCGTGGTCGCCTACGTACAAAGATGCGTAGAGGGCGTGCAAATGAACTGGTCCTTTTTCTGCTTAACCAGTTGCTAGACAATGCTCTCACTGCTCAGGCTAGGCGGCCATTTTCCTACAGTTGGCTGTTAATTCTCATTGCGCTTGTTGCATGTATGGAACTAGAAAATTATCAGCCGATGGCAGTGGATGCGGCGAAGGTGTGCCGAGGCGCACGTTATCAGAATTTGTGGTGGGATGAGTAACCCAGTCAACAGATGGACTGTGCGATCCATTTTTGGGTCTATTGGAAAGCGCTACAAGCCACAGCTATCAAAGTTCCCCGCTTATCTAATTACGCAGCAACCAAGTATCGGTGGCTCATTCAGTTTGCTATCAGGCCTCACTCCATATATATCCAAGCACGATGGGACCCCGACAAGCAGTGGACCCCTACAAAGTCACTGATGAAGAATTGGATGCTATCGTTCAGGAGTGGCCGGTGGAATGGTGTAACCCCATGAGCCAAGAGGAACTCCCTAAGGACCCACCCACTGATGCCCCGGACGAGCCTATCCAGAAGGAACTGAGTGTTCATGACTCCGACAATGAATCGTCGATGGACCCTGAGGCTGAAGATCAACGCATGCGGGAGGAAACTCGAACCAAATGGGGCCAAGAATACGATGTGGCTAGCGATACCCGGTCAGGGATGGAGGTCCAACTACAGTGGCTCATCAAAGCGGTCATTGACTCCTCTAAGGCTGCGACACAAGCGATACAAGAGTCCAACCAAGAAGGGTTTTCTGTGATAAGAGATCAGTTGAATTCTATTTATGATGTTGTTTCCAGAAAGACACATGGGAAAGATGTGATGCAGGAGTTCTCGTCGATCAGCATTGAGCCATGGGATCAGAATGTTCAAGTTCCCCAGACTACGATCGATGTGGGGAGTGATGAAGTGAACCTGTTACTACGGCCGCTCCAGAGCATCGCCTTAGATCTTAACAAGTTATCCGCTCAAGTGCTTGTGGAGCTGAAACATGTTGTTTCCCAGGAGTTGGCGGATAGGCAGAAGGAGATTACTAATGGGTATGTGCAGTCGCAGAGTGCAGCTAAGAAGCTGCATAAACAAACTGAGGAGCTGCATCAGGTCAGGGTGCAGCTGGCGAAAGAGAAGGTACGAGAGATTGAGGCATTGAACGCAACACAGGCTGAGCTGTAGTGCAATGCCGCCAAGGAAATCACCAAGCTGAAGAAGGATCAAGACTTCCTTATCATTGAGAAGGCGTAGCTGTGTGCAAGTTGTGGCAAGGTCGAGCAAGTTGTTGATGAGGCTTGTCAACATATCTTTGAGAACATGACCGATCTTATTGCAGTCTCTAAAGCCAAGTGACTTGGGGAAGTTATTTTCCAACTCCAGGACACCAATATTCTGCTCAATGCCCCGATCCATCCAGAGATGCCGCCGGAGTAGGTTGCTGAACAAAAGGCTACTATTAAGGAGATAACGGCCCAGTTTGAAACAATAGAGCAAGAAGCAAAGATAATCACGGAGGCAACGATACAGTTCTGGAAAAGCATTGGCCAAGGTGAACAACTCGACCAGTTGACCGCTCAGGTGCAAGAAGCTGAAGGACAATTGATGACACTGAAGATGTCGCTGCAAGCATTGCCACTCATGTTGCAGATCATCTGGGATTAGGAGTTGAAGGAACTACAGTAGAGAGCTTCCCGTGCCCAAGAACGCCAACAAAAGAGTCGTGCCCAGTTGGATGAGTTTCAAGAAGTTGATGGGCAGCTGGCTGTCAAAGCAGTCGCAACGCTGTAGGTGGTGCAAGATAATCGCAAGATGGTCAATGGCAAGGCTGGGGAAGCATACCCCGTGCAACAGACTTTTCTCAACTATCAAAGCATGGCCAAAAGAGTCCAGCTTCAGGTTCAAGAGATCTCACAACAGTTTAAGGATTTCAAGGACAAGGCATTGGCATATACCCTATCAAGTTGACGTGGCTCGAGGATAAGCCACAAGACTGTGTTGGGGGCCTGTTGGCAGGGGTTTTGGGCAAGTGAGTTGTGTAGCATCGTGGCATCTACACAAGCTCACGCGACATCGTGCAACGCCAGATCAACGTGATGGGCAGAAAAATAACTACTTTTTATATTAAATGTATTAATTGACCACGTTTTGTGGACATAGGTCATTAGTGGTTAGAATTTAGTTAGAAGTGGACCCTTGATGTAAAGGCGCAAGCCTATATATAGAGCTATATTTGCAATTGTAAAGGGAATAATCACATGGAAAAATAATCAGATCATGTTGAGAACGATAAGGAGAATGATCAATGAAATCTGTCTATGGTCTTGATGAGTCTTCTGTTTTGAACAATGTGTGATATGTCTGTGTCAGATACTGAATTTTGGGATGTAATCGGTCTCCTGTTGTGGAGAAGAATTATCTATTTTGGATCTGTTGCACAGAATTAATATGACATGATGGTTGTTTCCTAAATGCTATCTTTTGTTTTCTTGTTTTCTCTACTGCAATGTCAAGCAGAAGTATATTGAATCTATTTATGATGTTGCTGCAATGAACTGATGATGCAGTCTATCCCAATTCTATCGCAATGATGATGGAGATTATTAATGTTGTTTTATGAATGATAATGCTACAATAACACTGTTGTGATAAATGAATGATACGATCGATTATATTTGTAGTTGTGAAGATGAATTGTGATAACTGTCTTAGTTCTGTAATCTAATAGTTATCCAGTCGAAGCCACGAGTGCCATATCTTCCCTTCTTACTTCCAAAAACTTGGTTTCGACATCTCTCCCTTGAACATCTCAGGTGAAATCTCGTCCACTCTGTGGATGTTGCTGGGTAGGGTAAAACCTATCTGGGCCGGTGCTCAGGGAGATCGTGCTGGTTGGGCATCGACAGAGTGAGAACCCTTGTCGACAAGGATTTGTTAGTGAGTTTTTCCAACAATGTTGGAATTCCAAATATTACTAGTTAAGGTGGCTAATATATCTATGGGAAGGTTAGTATTGTTGTTCACTAAAGGTTTGATAGAGACCTTAAAAGGTTTGGTTAAATCCCACAAGTCTACTAACTTAAATGATGCAATGAGCTTGACTAGAGATCTTCAAAATGTGCTTCCTAGAACAAGATTTCCTCCCAAACCTAACTTCATATTTGAAAGAAAGCCTTGGAAAAAGGATGCACCTGATAAGAAGTTTTGGAAAAGAAATACATCTGAAAAGAATAAGAAAGAAGGAAAAAATAGGGATAAAGTTCGAAGGAAAAAATTGTGCTTCACATGCTTCCAAACATGGACAGCGGGGCATAAATTTGCTAAAGGAAAAGCTCAATATATAGAAGTATTTTCTGATAATGATGAGTATGAAGGGGGTATGGATGAATAAGGGCACATTTCAGATAAAGAGGAGGCATATGAGACAAAAGCTGAAGAAGAAAAACAAGAAGAAAATCAGCCTTCACCGGACAAACCAAGAATGGTAGTACTTTCAACAGTGCCTCTCTATCACACTATTCGATGCAAGGGTGTGGTATTGGGACAAAGAGCTTTAGTTTTGGTAGATGGAGGAGCTACACATAATTTCATTGATGTAGAGATGGTGGAGAAAATAAAGATACCAAGTGAACCTGTAATAGCCCGGTTTTGACCCTGTTTGCATTAAAAGATACATGATGTATATTTTGTAATTAATTGTGGTGAGGAGCTAAAGGAAAAAGCCCCACCATCGATTTGGTTGTGTATGTTTCAGCAGTAGGGATTGTTGTTGATGGTATATCGTTCCATTCGGCACATTATAGTTTTGACATCATGTAAATATGCACATCAAATAAATAAACCCATAGCCAGCTATGACGGTGAAACGTTAAATGAAAAGGTCATGATTCCTAAGGTTAAGGGGGGGGGGGGTTGTCTAACCCATGGGGGCCATTGGGAGTTTGACATGTGTCACCTTAGTTATTCTGTTGTTAGTGGGGGAAGCTATGGGATGACAGGAAACCACTACACTCACGCCTGTGCTCTCTCCACGACGCGTTGGCCGATTGTTCTGTCCACTCTCCCCATTTCCGGCTGTTCATTTTCCTCATGCCGAGATGAGTTAAAAGGATCCACGATCCATGGATTGGGGGTTCGGTTCTACTTTCTCTCACCGGCTGTTTCCTTTTCCTCTACACCGATTGGGCTCTGGGTATGATCTTCCTACGGCCTGTACAAATAATGGATTTCCCCATTTTTGGATGACTGTGGTCTGTTTAGGTTTTTCATCATCGTTTTGTTCTTCCTCACACAGTGAGTCGTTCTGTTCACTCTCCTTATGCACCGGTGGAAAATGGGCATGGTCCTTATCACGTAGAATGTTCCCCTTTGTTTTGGGACTCACATAATGAGTTGGGAAGCATGTTCTATCATCCATGATTTCATGTGAATGAGCCCTTGCGTTCGGTGCAGTGTGTAAGTTCACGTTTGTTCCCCTTAGTGATGGCGGTTTGTGTTTATGTTTTTCCTTTGTCCAAGTTTGAGAATCGGACTTCTCTCCTGTTTTGGGACTGTGTAATGTTGCCACCGTTTTCATTGTGAGTTTGGGGCTCTTGTCTTCCCCTAGTTTTGGGTTACTTTTTGGTTGTTGAGGCTGTAGACGTCCTTTGGGGATTGTTGCTGAGTTGTTTTGGCCACGCTAGGGCCAAGAAAAACTCTGAAGCGTGGTTTGACTTGAACTGTGTTTCACCTTTTTGTTTGGGGTTGTCACTCTGTTGTATTTGCCTTCTTCACAGAGCTGTGAAATATTTTTTTTACTGCGGCATGCAGTGGTTGGTCTTTGGACTATTGAGAGCAGGATTAGAGGCTGGGTATGCTTGAGAAAACTGGTGTTTGGAGCCACTCAGACAAAGTTAGACTGCTGGCTTTCTTCTCCACAACCCTTGAAGAGTATTGGAAAGGGAAGTCAGGGCTTGAGGGACTGTGAAGCAGAGAAAGGACTGATTCCTGGTGTCGGGTGTGTGGATGTCTTAAAAGTCAAGTTAACTTTGGTGTAGGCATCCTTAACTCTCCATTGAGGCCACCAGCTTAGCATTTAGCCTTTCCTAGCTCCTTGACGGCCTGATAAACCCTACTGTGTGGGCTTGGCTGATTTGTGTACCTTGGCTATGTGTAAGCCTGTTTTGAACCTTATTCCTTGAGGAATCATGCCCAGCTCGGGGGTGGCAGTGTTCCTGAGAGATTGATGAGCATGCTGGCCTATGGTTGGGTGGAACGTTGCAGCGACATAGCTGGTTGTGGGATGAATCCTGTTTAAGATAAGTATTCTTGACTATTTCGTCTCTACATTTATATTACTGATTAATGAATATAATGAACATGTGGCATGCTTGATTGAATGTATGTTTTCTTCCGCTATGTATATGAAGGATTATGCATCTTAGTATGTTTTATGTTTTAAGAATTTTATTTCAGCATTATATGCCTATTCATGTTCATGCAGCTATTTTTCCCATATGTTTGGTGATAGTAGCGTCCTCTTCACCAGTTTGAGGGTCGGGGATGTTATAGTATGGTATCAGAGCTCTAGTTGCAGCATTTGGGCCTTAGAGGGCCATGAGAAACAGTTAACAAAGGCAAGTTGCCTACTACCCAGAAGAAACCAGGAAAAATGGGTGAAGACAAGAAAATTCACAAAATTTTCTAAGTGCCAGAATGTCAACTCATCGAAAAACTTAGTGACAAGTTCTTCCGATGCAGTGGAGCACTTAGTGGGAAGGCCACCCAATGGATGGTAATCGAAAGGAAATTGAGGAAAGGTTGCGTTCATCAGCCATTGGCTCATCGGATAACTTAGTGCGAAGTTCCTCTGACACGGCGGAAATGTTACTTTGAAGCCCACCCGACGGCGAAAGGTTTTGTGAAATTTTGTTTAAGTGTTAAAATCATTGGCCATCGAAACATGTTAGTGGTATTCATCGCCGATGAACAGCGGAAGAAATTAGTGGTTCAAGCGCCTCCGTTGCGGAATCCTAGTGCACTAATCCTCTGACGGATACATGTTCCGCTTACTGATGCCGTGATGGTTGTGTTTCAGTCGCCAATCGAAAGGGATCAAGGGATTGTAAACCCGCCGTTGCGGATAGCTTAAGGACTATCCTTCCGATGGATAGAGCCTTTGACCGCCGACACAGTAAATAAATTTCAAAAATTTATGTAAGTAACGAAATCATTGGCCATCGGAAGACGTTAGTGGTTCATGCACCCGCCATTGCGAAAGCATAGAGCACTAGTCTTCCGACGAGGAAAAGTTTCAATTGTCGATGTCGATGTGCTTCAGCTTGCCGGTTAAAAATCATTAGTGGATTGGGCCTCCGATCGAAAAAGGATCGAAGTTGATAAGCCGCAGTTGCAGCTGCTGATTGAACTACTCCACCGATGCACTAGTCCTTCCAGTTGCCGATGCCGAGGTGTTTAGTGAACAGTAGTTCCAGGTTCATAACTACGGTGGTGACAAACAGTTGCTTGATCGCCGATGAATAGAAGATAGTTGAGCTGATGAAGTGGCAGAAAGGAAGACTAAAGAGAAAAAATTTGAAAATTTTTCTAAGTCGTAGAATCATTGGCCATCGTTGATCAAATCACCGATGCTTAGATGATTCAGTTGTCGATGAGATACGTCAGATAAATTCAGTTTATCGAACATCTGTCCTTGCGGCTGATTAGTAGACTATTATGCCGATGGACATTGTTCCGACCGTCGATAGACCCGTGGTTGCGGAAGGCATAGAAAGATTGTGGGTCACCGTTGTGGCCACATAAAGAACTGATCACCCGATGAGCATCCGAGCACCGATGCCACAAAAGACTAGTCGCTCCGACCGCCGACAAAGTTGTGAGCTGCGAAAGACATAGGAAGAGTGTGGGACGCCATTGCAGATGCCGAAACGACTAACCGTTCGATGCGTAGGGCACCCGGCCACCGACGTAGTGGTTAGGCAGACGAAATTAGACCTATGAATCACCGATGAAACTTGGAATAGTAGACCACTGCAGGGCTAATATGACAAAAGGGAATAGAAAAGCGACCCGCCAATACAGCAGAGAAAGTTAGACGTTTCAACTGCTGAAACGCCGGGAGATTAGTAAGGAGAAGATCCGATTAGAAGAAAACTTTAAAGAGTATAAAGTCATCGAATTTTTTTGACGATCAGGTTGTTGATCGGAAGGAATCAAAGGATCTTAAACCCGTCGTTGCGGAAGTCTAAAGCACTATCCACCCGATGGATAGTAGGCCCGATAGCCAATAGACATCTACGGAAACCATAGTAAGATCACGTTTCACCATTGCAGTTGCTCAAGGGGCTGCACACCGGATGAACTGACGATTTTCTTGCCGATACAGATCGAAAGTTTAGTCAATTTGACCACCGAAATGCCGGAG
Organism: Pseudotsuga menziesii; assembly: GCA_001517045.1. Lineage (NCBI taxonomy): Eukaryota > Viridiplantae > Streptophyta > Pinopsida > Pinales > Pinaceae > Pseudotsuga > Pseudotsuga menziesii. The sequence goes on from LPNX010864610.1 coordinate 476,337, forward strand.
AGAAGTAAGCAAACAGACCACCGATAAACTAGGTGTTTTGACCACCGAAGTATCAAAAAAATAGCTAGGAAGAGGTTCGATTGGGCCTAAGGAAATTGGGGTTTTCGAGAGAATTTCTCAGTGATTTTTCAAGCAGTTTTCAACTGCCTTTTAGTAGGCTTTCAGTAGATTTCAATAGAATGTCAGTGGTCATAGGGATGAAAAGGAAGAAAACCCTAGGTGACTGAAGTTAGCATTCCCGACCAAAATACAGTTGTGTGTTTTTCCATCATTCTAAGAAGTGGTGTGGTTTTCACACCTGAGGTCAAAATGAAGCATGTGGATAAGCTTTGCAAAGCTTATCCAGCAGGGAACAAGGGAGAGTCATCAGAATCTAAGTGTGGAGCAGCAAAGTGCTAGTGATTTCTTGAAAAACAATGTGCTGCTGTCAATATGGACAAATCCAGGAATTGCATGCCTAGAGGTAGCAAGACCATGAAGTCAAACCAGCTGTTGTGTGGAAAAGGAGTTCCATGCAGGGATGAGGGACTTGAAAAGGGAAATTTCCTTAAACCCTGTCTTGCTAATTATAATTACATTTATAAGTTTCATACATGAAATGTATGAAGATATGCCTTGCATGCATAGGATATTACATGTTGGCAAGATTAGTAAGAATTATACATGTATAATGAACCACTAATGGTAGTTATTGCATTGATGTTGGCATTAGTGAAAAAACCAACGAAAACATGAACATGGCTGAATATGTTGCTGATGTTGACGAATGTGACTAGTAACCCTATGGAGAAAGGGATGAGGCAACAAGTCCAGAATCAAAAGTTGGGGAGCAAATTCTACAAAATCCTGCAAAGGACCAACCAAACTGGTAATGTCAAGGGTGTAAGTAGGACCCATGAGGGTAAGAGTTTAATTATGACAACTGCATGGAGTGGTAAAAGCAAGAGGTCTCATACCATGTGGGTATTTGAATTTTATACTGCATTCATATAGAAATGTGTCATGCCTGTATTATGTGTTGTTATGAGCCTTAGTAGCCCAAAGAAAGTAAGTACTGATGGTCTTGATTATAGAAATGCATCCTATATGAAGTAGTCATGGTTAGGCCATGCATCAATGCAAGGTAGCATTGAGTGGATATGCATTAAAAGGTTTCATAAATCTTGTGGTTATGGATTGAACAGATGCATATGAAAAGTATGAGTAGATGTTGTGATGCAATGCATGAATGCATAGAGATAGTGTATGTGTCATTATGAATAACTAATGGCTGAAATGATGAATTGATGAATTGATGACAATTCTGGAACCATTTCAAGGGCTGATGTGAATGCAGGATAGTAAGTGCATGAAGAGGGTAGTCATGATCAATTGCCTGCCGGAAATGCTCTATGGAAGGGCAAGGTGGTATAATGATACGCTTGTGAAGTAAGGAGTATCTAAACAATTCATTTAAATTGCATAAATGATGCGACTATACCTTGCAAATGTTAGTATGACAATGATTGCATGAAGTAAATGAGTTTTGGTAATATTGATGTCATTAACAACTGGAAGTATTTGAATTTTATAAATTCTGAAAAATGCTTCAGTGCTTGTTGCAGCAATGAAAAAGTTATATGCATCAAGAATTACTAAGTGTTTGGCTAACTGAGGTTTAGGTTTCAGGTAGATTGTTGGGGCATGGAAAAGTGGGTAAGACCATGATAAAGGCCGAAATCTACCATGTGAAAGAGCCAAACCTCATGAGAAGAGTCTCATGGCTGTGAAACTAGTTTGTATGCGTAATGAGTTATAAATTTGAATTTGTGAATTTCGAATTTAAGAAATTACTGACAACTACTAATCACTATTGGCTTGCATAAGATTATGTCAGGAGGACGCACTGCAAGTGGGTATTCATGTTATGCTAGTAAGCATAAAATTATAATGGGCATAGTGGTGCTGCTTACAAGAGACCCACAATTAAGGATCACCTCATTGCCAAGCAAACCAATTTCTGTAGTAGATGGAATTGAAAATTCCTATTGAATTTAACTACTAATGTAATTTCTTGGTTATGGAACAATCAATTTGGATTGTATTATCTGATAATGATTGATTGTTTGGCTATTTGATGAATGTGCCAGGGGTACACACTACAGGAAGATCATGTGTGATGGCTTGCAGGAGCCAAACTTCATGGGAAGGTTTTCTCTTATATTGGAAATGGGTTTTGGGTGAAACTCCATTGGATATTTTGGAAATGTCTCATCTGCACTACATGTTTGGTAAGCCACATGAGTGAGATGGTATAGATTATGTTGGTAAGACATGTGTGGGTATGAAATGTAAAAAGGAATTGGGATGGCAAATCGAGGGACTATCAACTCAGAGAAGGGAGCCCCCATTCCTCCTCAACGAAGGAATACTACCTCGGCAAATGGATAAGTGTTTTATAACCCTAGCTAAGAATATGCATGTCAAATTATTGAATTCAATATGCAGAACATGTTTTGATTTTATTTCCATTGTGGCAGATTGCTTGAGTATGAATAGGGCCTACATGGCACACATTGAAAAAGGGTGCACACTTTTCCGATGTCGAATCATGGAAGGGTTTTTCAATATTGATTACACCCTAGGGAGTGGACGCACTCCTGGTGTCTCAATACTTGATAGTGAATTATATGAAATGTGATTACAGTTTTAGAACAATAACGCTGATGAATATGCTTATATTGCTTATGTTGTCAGGCTAAACAGATGTCGTCTGGTGTTGTACACTAAATGGACAATGGCTTGAGCTCATCCTACCTTCTAAAGAGAAGGAGACATTCCCTCAGGAATGTTAACTCAGAGAAGGGAGTGGTCTCTCTAAAGAGCACAGAGAAGGATACATTCCTGAGGGACTGTTAAATCAGAGAAGGGAGTGGTCTCTCCAAAGAACACAGAGAAGGAGACATTTCTAAGGGATTGTCAACTCAGAGAAGGGAGTGGTCCCTTGTGTGATATGGGGTAGTGGAATTAGAGCTCACTTCCGGAAATGAGACCTGGAAATGGTCATTTATTATTGATATAAGTGCATGTGTTATTGTTGATGGCCTGATAAACCCAATGGTGTTGGCTTGGATGATGATTGGTTGTTGATATAAGTGCATTGTTGATATAAGTGCAGGCAATTTGTTGACGGTCTGATAAAACCAACTAACGTTTGGCTTGACTGTGCTTGATATATGTATAAAAGGATGTTGTGAAGTAGCATATGTGCTGGTCTAACATCCAAGTCCATAGACAATGCCAAGGCTTGCAAAGCGAAGCAGGATCCTATGGACCAACGAGGAAATGCACAATACAGATGAGTATTGGATTATTTTGCAATTCTTGCTTATGAATATGCATGTGTATATGAATTGGTTATGATGTTTTAATCTCTTGTTTAAGAGATAAAAACTGATGAGAATAAAATAAACATGTGAATTTATTCAATGTTTGAATATAGGTATCGTTGGAAGCAAGGACTATGAGAGCATCCTGGGGGTGCATGTGGATGTGTGACTATCCCGAAGAGCTCAGAATGAGCAGTAATGAAAAAGGTGCTAGTGAGATTGTGAAGTTCCTAGCAGCTGAGACAAACCATGTGGGGAGGCTCCATAGTTGAGAGGTATGAAATAGATCGGAGACACTAAGTGTCATGACCAAGAGGGATTGGTCCAGCATTCACGGTGAAGTGAAAGAGGCTGAGAGCATGAAAAGCCATAGCGGTGGTGTGGATTCCAGGATGGAACAAAACAAAGAGGAAAAAAAGAAAAACAAAACTCTTGCTGCTCTCTCTTGCCTTTTGATTATATATATATATATATTTATGCATTGTGAAAACAAAAGATTGTTGAATGCATGTATGACTGAAAATAGAATGTGTGTATTTGCTTAAAGTAAATTGTGAATGCTGGGATGGTTAATTCCATGCCCAAGAATGGACATGAATGAGCTCATGTGCCTGTTGGAAAGGCATGAAAAATATGAAAGTCTCTGTGATGAGACTTGGACTGTCATGCCAATTGGGCAATTAATTGACTGATATTAATGCCTATATTATGCTTGGTCTAACAGAATTTCAATGATGCATTTCATAGGTGAGAAAGATGAAATCCAGTGGTGCACATTGATCATGGTAGTAGACCAAAAGCTGTTGGACTTGGATAGAAGTCTCCTTCAAACGATTGCCAAGACCCAAGAGAATATTGGAGAAATGCTCAATATACAGAAAAGGCAGAATGAAATGAACCACCAGATTTTGCAAGACTCTATTAGTTTGCAAAAGGAGGAAATAAACCTTCTGGGGGAAATCCGTAAAGGCAAAGAAAGTGGATCAATGATGGGAAATTCGTCCAAGCGATCCGTTAAAAAAATGGTCCAGTCATGAAGACTCAAGGGAAATTGAGTAGGTAAATATGAAGCATCCAACGAAATGTTGGAAATGCGGAGGACATCATTTACGCCGGGACTGCCCAATGAGGGAACATAAAAAGGGCAGTAGCCACAAAGTTCCTCGATTTGGGGATGAATCGAAAGCTAAGAACCAACAAGAGAAGCTTGTGGAAGCCGAGGGGCTTGGTCCTGAAAGTTCAAAGTAAATAATTGAACATATGACAGATCTACAATGTGAAAATGGTTATGCATTCCTATTGGAACACCGAGGACGGTGTTATTCCAAGGGGGATGGGATTGTAATACCCCAGTTTTGACCCCGTTTGCATTAAAAGATACATGATGTATATTTTGTAATAAATCGTGGTGAGGAGCTAAAGGTAAAAGCCCCACCATTGATTTGATTGTGTATGTTTCGGCAGTAGGGATTGTTGCCGATGGTATATCGTGCCATCCGACACATTATAGTTTTGACATCATGTAAATATGCACATCAAATAATAAACCCATAGCCAGCTACGACGGTGCAACATTAAATGAAAAGGGCATGATTCCTAAGGTTAAGGGGGGGGTTGTCTAGCCCGTGGGGGCCATTGGGAGTTTGCCATGTGTCACCTAAGTTATTTTGTTTTTAGTGGGGGTAGCTATGGGCTGGCAGGAAACCACTACACTCACGCATGCGCTCTCTCCATGATGCGTTGGCTGATTGTTCTTTCCACTCTCCCCATTGCCGATCATTCATTTTCCTCATGCCGAGCTGAGTTAAAAGGATCCATGATCCATGGATTGGGGGTTCGGTTCTCCTTTCTCTCACCGACTGTTTCCTTTGCCTCACGCACCGATTGGGCTCTGGGTATGATCTTCCTCCGACCTATACAGAGAATGGATTTCCCCATTTTTTGATGACTGTGGTCTGTTTAGGTTTTTCATCATCGTTTTGTTCTTCCTGACACAGTGAGTCATTCTGTTCACTCTCCTTATGCACTGGTGGAAAATGGGCATGGTCCATCTCACGCAGAATGCTCTCCTTTGTTTTGGGACTCACGCAGTGAGTTGGGAAGCATGTTTTGCCATCCATGATTTCATGTGAATGATCCCTCGCGTTCGGTGCAATGTGTAAGTTCACACTTGTTCCCCTTAGCGATGGTGGTCTGTGTTTATGTTTTTCCTTTGTCCAAGTTTGAGAATCAGACTTCTCTCCTATTTTGGGACTGTGTAATGTTTCCACCGTTTTCATTGTGAGTTTGGGGTTGTTGTATTCCCTTGGTTTTGGGTTGCTTCTTGGTTGCTGAGGCTGCAGACATCCTTTGGGGATTGTTGCTAAGTTGTTTTGGCCACGCTAGGGCCAAGAACAACTCTGAAGCATGGCTTGACTTGAACTGTGTTTCACCTTTTTGTTTGGGGTTGTCACCCTATTGTCTTTGCCTTCTTCACAGAGCTGTGAACTGTTTGTTTTACTGCGGCATGTAGTGGTTGGTCTTTGGACTGTTGAGAGCAGGATTAGAGGCTGGGTATGCTTGAGAAAACTGGTGTTTGGAGCCACTTAGATAGAGTTATACTATTGGCTTTCTTCTCCACAACCCTTGAAGAGTATTGGAAAGGGAAGTCAGGACCTGAGGGACTATGAAGCAGAGAAAGGAATGATTCCTAGTGTCGGGAGTGTGGATGTCTTAAAAGTCAGGTTAACTTTGGTGTAGGCATCCTTAGCTCTCCATTGAGGCCACCAGCTTAGCATTTAGCCTTTCCTACCTCCTTGACGGCCTGATAAACCCTACTGTGTGGGATTGGATGATTTGTGTACCTTGGCTATGTGTAAGCCTGCTTTGACCCTTATTCCTTGAGGAATCATGCCCAGCTCAAGGGTGGTAGTGTTACTAAGAGATTCATGAGCACGCTGGCCTATGGTCGGGTGGAACATTGCAGTGACGTAGCTGGTTGTGGGACGAATCCTGTTTAAGATAAGTATTCTTGACTATTTCGTCTCTACATTTATATTACTGATTAATGAATATAATGAACATGTGGCATGCTTGATTGAATGTATGTTTGCTTCCGCTACATATATGAAGGATTATACATCTTAGTATGTTTTATGTTTTAAGAATTTTATTTCAGCAGTATATGCATGTTCATGTTCATGGGGATATTTTGCCCGTATGTTTGGTGATAGTAGCATCCTCTTCGTCGGTTTGAGGGTTGGAGATGTTACAAAACCATTCGATGGCTTCACAGTTGTCATTCCAGGTCACAACACAATGCAATGCAACACATGGGTTCCAAAGCTGCAAGTCACCATAGCTAACTATAATTTTGTTGATAGTTTTTATGTGGTTGATGTTTCTAATACTAATGTAGTCTTGGGAGTGTAATGGTTGTATTCTATAGGATAGCATTTGGTAAATTATCAATTTCCTGAAATGAAATTTCAATATTCAACCGGTGTACTAAGGGTTGTGAGAGGGCAACACACTTACCCAAAACAGGTAGTAAATTGCAATAGTATGAGATCTATATTGAGGCATGGTGATATAGAATGGGCTGTTGAATGTTATATCACCTCCTCCAAGCCAAAAATTAGAGTTGTTAAACACCCAAAGGAGATATAGACACTTTTACACAAATATGAAATTTTTTTCATAGATCTTCCACATGGTAGACCACCTGATAAGGGGGTTGAGCATAAGATTGTTTTGGAGGAGGGTACTTCACCCATTAAGATACCACCTTATAGACATCCCAAGAAGTTCATAGATGAGATTGAGAATTTCATTCAAGAAATCTTAGAGTTGGGACTCATTAGACCAAGTTCTAGCCCTTATGCTTCTTCAGTAGTGTTGGTAAAGAAAAAAGATGGAACTTTGAGGGTGTGTATAGAATTTAGAGCTTTCAACAAGAAGACCATCAAGAATAGATATCCTATTCCTAGGATTTATGAGCTCATGGATGAGATATTTGGAGCTAATTACTTTTCCAAAATTGACCTTAGATCTAGTTATCACCAAATTCGGATGAAGGAGGAAGATGTGCAAAAGACTGCTTTTCGATGTCATTATGGTCACTTTGAGTGTATTGTTATGCCATTTGGGTTGACTAATGCTCTAGCTACATTTCAAGCATGTATGAATAGAATATTTTGCAAGCATCTTAGAAGGTTTGTTTTAGTCTTCTTTGATGATATTCTCATTTACAGTAAAACTTGGGAAGAGCACTTGCAACACCTAGAGATTGTGTTGAAAACTTTGCAAGAACAGTCTTTGTATGCTAAGATGTCTAAATGTGAATTTGGGATGAAATAAATATTATATATTTTGCACATTATTGGGAAATATGGAGTGAAAGTGCACATGGAAAATATCAGGGCTATCTTAGAATGGCCATCACCAAAAAACATCACAGAATTAAGAGGCTTCATTGGAATATGTACATACTACAAGAAGCTTGTGAAAGGGTTCTCCAAGTTGACTTCTCCAATCACTGATTTGACTAAGAAGTATGATTTCAAGTGGAACAAAGAGGCGAAAAAGTCCTTCCAAAAAATGAAAGAGGTAATGAGTAGTTATCCCATACTTGCAGTACCTGATTTTTCTAAGCCTTTTGTTGTTGAATGTGATGCCTTAGGTGGAGGAGTAGGGTCTGTTCTAAAGCAAGGCCAACACCCTATAGCCTTTGAGAGAAGAAATTTGCAGCCTCATGAAAAGATTTAATCCATATATGACAAATATATGTTGGCCATCATGCATGCCTTGGCCAAATTCCGACAATACTTGGTAGGTAACAAGTTTGTGGTGAAAATTGACCACAATAGTCTAAGACACTTCCTTACCCAAAAGGATCTAAATGAAAGGCAAAAAAAGTGGGTAATAAAGATACAAGCTTGTGATTTTGATATTGAATATGCAAAAGGAAAGAATAACATTGTAGCAGATGTATTATCTCGAAGACCTTCTTTTTCTCTAATGGATATTGCTAAAAATTGGAAAGACATGCTACTAGTTGAATATGCCAAAGATAAGTTTGCTTGTGATGTATTAGATGTACTCATGGGAGATGATAACTACAGAATTTTGAATGGGCTGATATACTATAAGGGCAGAATTTATTTGGTTCGAGATTCATAGCTTAAGTACAAAGTTTTGCAGGAAGCACATGATTCCCCACTAGCAGGCCATTCGGGGATCTTCAAAACCTATAAGCAACTAAGGAAAAGGTTCTACTGGAAGGGGCTGAAGGAATATATTCATAAGTATGTGAATGAATGTAAGGTATTTCAGCAAAACAAATCAGAACTCACATACCCAGCTGATTTATTACAACCATTTCCCATTCCAGAGCAAAAATGGGACAGTATATCAATGGATTTCATCACTGGTTTTCCCAAATATTTGGGCAAGGATTGCATATATGTGGTAGTGGATAGATTGAATAAGTTTGATTATTTATTTTCTATTACATCCTATTTTAGTGCTGCAGAAGTGGCTGACATTTTTTTCAAAGAAAGATTCAGATTGCATGGCCTCCCCAAGAGCATTGTGAGTGATAGAGATGGTAGATTCATGACTGCTTTTTGGCAAGAACTTTTCAGATTAGTGGGCACTAATTTGACTCGAAGTACAATATACCATCCCCAAACTGATGGAAAAACATATAGGGTCAATAAATGGTTGGGAGGGTACCTCTGAAACTATGTGGGAGAGCAGCAAAAATCTTGGACAAAATGGCTACACTTGGGTGAGTTTTGCTACAACACCGCCTTTCACATGTCAATAGGGATGTATCCTTTCAAAGAATTATATGGTTATGATGCACTTACATTTTATGATATGATATTTAGTGATATTAGAGCTCCAAAAGCTAAATATTGGGTGGAAGAAAGCCAAGAAATTTTAAAGCTTTTAAAAGACAATTTGCAGGTTGCCCAAAATCAGCAAAAACAATATGCAGATAAACATAGAGAGGAAAGGGCCTTTCAGGTTGATGATTTAGTGTATTTGAGGTTGCATCCATACAAACAAACATCTCTCAAAAGGAGTGCAGTAGAAAATATAAAGCCAAGATACGATGGGCCCTACAAGGTAATCCGAAAGATTGGAGAAGTAGCATAGGAGTTGGAACTTCCGGAAGGGAGTAAAATTCATAATGTATTTCATATTTCTTGTCTCAAGAAAGCTATTGGTCAGAAAATTTTCATTTCAGATACACTCCCTCCTTTGGATGATGAAGGACAACTCACACTTATTCTAGAAAAGGTTTTGAAGACAAGGGAGAGAAGATTGAGGAGCAGAACAATCAAAGAATACTAGGTGCAATGGAAGGATCTACCAAGTGAAGATTCCACATGGGAAGAGGAGAATATTTTTCAGCGTCCAAATCTGAAATTGCTTGAGGACAAGCAATATTGGGTGGGGAGGATTGTAATGTCCCCATTCAAATAATTGCATAGCAGGAAAATTCCATAAATCCTACTAGTTCCCTAGGTTTGGTGGAAGCATTGGGAAGTTAATAAGGGAGCTAATAAATGGTGTTTAGACATTAGATGGAATAAATATTTTTTTAATGGAGTTAATTAAATGAATTCAAGTGAAAAATGAAATGGCTATGGATAATGGAGACACATGGAGACTATGGGGCCCACTCAAGCTAGAATTCCTATGTTAAATGGCATCCTCCTCTTGCAATCTCGATTCTATGGGAAGCCTAACGTTTTTGGATGGATTATAAGGTTAATATAATTTTACATATACTTAATAGGTCAAATTTGGGATGAATTTTAACTTACATGGGGAGAGGAAGAGCCAAATGGGAGTTTCATGGACACTTGGCTAGATCCCCCTTACATTTATGACATCCATGACACCAATGATGGAGATTCTATGACAGTTGTGACACAAGTAAGATATGAAGGATGAAATTTGACATATATAACATGTCAATACTGAATAGAGAATCTTATAGGGCTCTCATGGGAGTTGGAGAAGGCCAAGAGGCTCCTACTCGAATTTGGGAGAAGAGGGAAGGTGAAGAGAGAGGCCACATGGCATAGCATGAGAAACCACACCAATTTGACTTGTATTTGGTTTATGGATGGATTTGGAACCTTAGAAGACCAATAATTTTTATAAAATTTAGGGATCATCCATTAGAAGTCCCTTTTGATCATATGTGAAAATTGTTATTGTGAAGAGAGAGAGCTAGTGGATGACTAGTTCATGCCTTAGCCAATTTCGAGGGTGAAAGATTCCCATCCTAGTTGGTGTTTGGAGAGGCCACTCAGGTATTTCAAGGAGATTCAATGGAGTCATAAGTTACAGGTGCAAGCTATAAAATCTTGTTGACATATCAATTTCAGCTTGTTCTTCCTTTCATCTCAAGTTTTCTCACCATATTTTAGCTCTATGGAGTGAGGCACACTTGGTGAGCTATTCATATTTTTGAGGGAGATTATATTGCTCCAGTATTTTGTATTCTTATGTAAATTATATGTTATTTAATTTCAGAAATATCTTGGGTCTAAAGGCCTAGAAATCTCATGTATTATTTCTCAATAATGAAGAAACAATGCCATTTCCCCATTACCTTGTTGTAAACTCTTGTAATATTGATGGATTCGAATGGATGAACAAAATATTGATGATTTATGAATGAATGGATTGTAATTAAAGTATATTATGGGTTTAATGTTCATTAACTGAGAAGTTTTGGTCATTGGGTCGAATTTCATAGCAATTGGAGCAAACTGCACCTCATTTCCCCAAGGGTCCAAAACTAGTTTTTTATATCTGATTGAAAGAAGTGATAAAAACCATGAGAGGTCGATTGGTTATGCATATGAGTCTCTGATAATGTATTATACACATACCCTGATTCAATTTAATAATTTGAGTGGTTTTCTACACATTTGGGAATCCATTTCTACCACTTACCCTAGGGGGATTTGAACCCAAAATTGCCAGTAAAATAAACTATCTTATTCGGAGTTTAGTACAGGCTTGAAAAAGTGATTGGAGGGAAATAATACATCCTTGAACATAATAATTAATTTATTATATCATTCATACACCTTATCTGAATATTTGTGAGCAATTGGGCTGATTTGGAGACCAAGACACTAAAACTAGTCAAGAGCCAAAATTGTGAAAAAATTGGAAAATTGGGCATTTTGGTAAACATTTAAAAAAATGGGCATTACAAAAACCATTGGGTTCCTTTCTTCATCCATGCATTCAAAATTATTATCATAACAACCAAGCTTAACTATGTGCACTTATAACCAGTCCATTCCAATGAGAATATCATAGGTTCCAAGTGGTAGAACATTCAAGTGTGCATAAGCGACTGACCCATCCATGACTAATGGGAATTTCTCTACCAATTCACTAACTTTTATCTTGGTTCCAATGGCTAGTTGAACCAACCATGATTTTATATGCTTCAACTTCTTAAAAGCACAAATATCAACAATTCTAGGAGTAATATAACTGTGAGTAGATTTAGGGTCAATCAAAACAGAAACATATTGCTCATCAATATTACCTTCAACTTCAACCACCATTGATTGATGAGCTTCCTGATGGTCTTCTAGGGCTGCATAAATTCTTGGTACGTCCCTTGCTACTTGACCCTTTGTTTCAGCTCCTTGGATGCTGTGAGCTTGCCTTACATACCCATTATCATGTAGACGGTTCATGTGCATATGGTTTCCTCCACATCCCCAACATTAGAGTGGTTCTATGATATCTTTTGGATCTCTTGGCCTATCCCCCATCACTCTGGATGGCTTAGTCACAACTTGTGATGGCTGCCTTTGCTTATTTCAGAAGTGAGAAGGTTTGAAACCTTTCTTCCTTTGGTCAAATTTCTCATTCTTCTTGTCCTTCCATTCCTTATGGGTATTAGGTTTTCTTTTATTTTGATCATAGCAATACTTGGCCTTCCTTATAGCCTATTCTAGAGTTCTAGGCTCATCAAACTCATTTTTGTCTTTGTATGACTAAGGTAGCCCACTTAGAAAACGATGGATTTTCACTTTATCATCTCTAATATACAGAACATACCTAAGAAACTACAAGAATTTGTTTGCATATTTATTCCATGGTCAGCTGTCCTAATCTCATCTCATGGAATTCTTTAATATTGTCATGATAGTACCTGTCAGAGAGGTACTTCTGCTTGAAATACTTCTTGAACTACTTCCACACGATATTTATTTCATTGATCTTCTTTACTTGCCTTAGGTGCTCCCACCATATAGATTCTCTTCCATTCAGATTGAAGATGGATACCCTTGCCTTCATATTTCTTGAGTAGTCGTGTACTTGGAAATATTTTCTCATCTCAAGAATCCAAGCTTCAGGTTCTTAACCAGACTTTACCTCACCATTAAAGGTAGGAGGCCTTTCCTTATTAAATTCATCATGTGAACTGTTCCAGTAATGCCTCTTCCTCTTATTCTTGCAATATGAAGAGCTTGAACCCCTAGTGTGTCATGTTCCCTCATGTTCACCAGAGAGGGAATGCGATCATTACCACTATCTAACTGATACAGGAGCATCCAACTCGAAGTTCAATCTATTCAAGTCTATGTAAATTCTCTAAATTCCCAATAGTAGAGAAATTGATCCTGTCAGTGATCAACTCAACGATCTATGAAGAAAAATATCAGAGGAGATCGAATGGCGGAGAAAGATCACAAAGGAAATCGACAGTCACAATTTGTTCTACATATGGGAACATATCAATGGCTGAGAATCAACCCACAAGAATCAACAGAGCAGAAAGCTTGAGTTTGTGGAATCGGGGAAATATGGAAATTGCGATCTCGCATCCCACATGCGGAATAGACCGTTTTGGAAAGGGAAGTTGCAAAAATAGAGATCTGCGAAGCCGCATCTCGCATCCCGCAAGTTGTGGAAAGGAGGGTTGCGGAAGGAAAATCTGTGGGGAACCAAATTTATAGAAGGACGTTTACACATCCCGCATGTTGTGGAAAGGAGAGTTGTGGAAGGAAATTCAACCTATTAATAGAAGTCTTGGGTAGATCTGGTCATTCAGGCCATCACCAATCCGACAATCTAAGCCCCATAACGTAATTTAAAAATGCATTGAAAGAAAACATACACAGATGCATACAATTCCAATTATACAACAAAAATAATTCATCCACTCGACACATTAAACATGTTCATCATATTTCATCAAGAAAATACAAATTCAGAGATCAACATAGAGATACTTATCTTTGAAAGAAACTCATCCCGCAACCAGCTATGTCACTGCAACGTTCCACCCAACCATAGGACAATGTGCTCATCAATATCTCAGCAACACTGCCACCCCAAAGCTAGGCATGATTCCCACAAGGAATAAGGAACACTAGCAAGCTCACACATAGCCAAGGATACAACAAAACTCAGCCAAGCCAACACAGTGGGTTTATCAGGTTGCAAAGGAGCTGGAAAGGCTGACTGCTAAGCTAGTGAGCTCGACCCCAGATATTTGGACACATGCACCAGATCTATCCTGACTTCTAAAACATCTACACACCCAACACAAAGAAGTATCCCCTTCTCTGCTACATAGTCCCTCAGGCTATGCCTTTCCATTCCAGTGCTTTTCAAGGTGTGCAAAGAAGAAAACCAACCCCCTAGATCTGTATGTGAGGTTCCTTCTCACACTAGGTTTATCAAGCTAGTCATACCCAATTTCCACTCCCAAAACTAGTTCAGATCAAAGCAAAATATGCACACACGGTAGTATACAAAATTTTGGGTTGAGGAAAAATCAGTTTTGGCAACAAAACGATTTACCAAGATGGGTAAAAACAACCCTCTAGCAGCAATTCAATTTCCAGAGCCATTTATGGCCCTAATGTGGCCAAAACGGGCTCAACAACACCCAATAATCGTGGGTCTCTTATCTCACTCGCTAGCATTACCAAAAACAATTTCCCAGCTTGATGAAAATGAGGTAAACAACCAAAAATGTGAATGAATACACACACAGGAAGTTCCAGCTACCTCCTAGATCCCAACATGAAGGAGAATGACAAGGAAAACATGAAAATATGGATGCATGTTAGAATGGGCAGACGTTTTTGGGTTTTTACTTGCCCAAGGAGTCAAAATTTGTTTCCCAAAAACTGATAGCTTCTCCAATTCAAATTTTGGGCTGCCATACCAAGCCCATCCCATGCAATAACCAACTCAACCATTTTCTAGCAATAATAAATGATTGGGTGAATAAGATAAGAAAGGTAGTTGACACTTTTGATGGGTTCTCCCTTTAAAATTTGGCTTTTCCCCATTGGCCCAAAGGTTTGAATACCCCCCTATCCTTAGGAAATCATTCCCCCATCTCATTATTTGTTGCATTGACATAGCTAGTTGTGGGTTTTTAATTAAATTGCATATTTACATGATGTCCAAAATTATAATGTGTCGACTAGCACAAAATACCATCAATAGCGATTTTTAATCGTCGAAACATAAAATGATAAATCAATGGTAGGGATTTTTCCTTTAGCTCCACACCATGATTAATTACAATATATACATTATATACATTTAATGCAAACGGGGTCAAAATCGGGGTGTTACACAATGGATTCTTTAGAGTCAAATGATCCACTAGAATACCTCTTTCTTCTTATGGCACCGCTCCTACTTCCTTTCGGATTCACTGCCCAAGGCCTAAAGTTCATCTACCTTTGGATATCTTTGAAACTCTGCAGCATGGCTGGGTTCAATTGATTTTTCTCTTCCTGAGCTTTAATCATTCTTTCAATGTATTCTCTATAACTTTGCAACTCCACCCTTAGGCTTCTCATGGTGGCTTCAATATCTCGAGGAGTCTCTTGATATCTCCTTCGATTGGATTCTGTTTCAACATTTCCAACTCGAATGTTTTCCCCCATAGCACATGCCTCGTGCTCATAGGGATCCTATGCATCATTCATGCTATAGGTACTCATGGTTGAGCCAAAAGACAACTTTTCCAAACTACACTTTGACTTTGCAAAAATGTGTTAATGAACACACTGTGATAATCTCAAAATTTTTAAAACCACTTACCAACTGATCACTGCAGTTTTTCTCTCTGCAAACTATTTACATGTCCCGTATAGGCCCAATGTTGTAACCTCGCTCTGATACCACAATGTAGCGTCCCCTCCCGCCTATGAGGAGAATGCGACCACTAAACCTGCTCTGAGACCACAATGTAGCATCCCCACTACTCTACCACTGCTCTGATATATAATGATGCCCATGTACCCAGTTCCCATACACCTGACTAATATGCAAAATAATTTAAAATTTCTCTTTACTATCTCTTTTAACATATTCATGGGTCATGTAACATCCTTTAGCATTCATTCTTAGGATTAAAAATCTATCTAACAATCATTCCTCCATCAACAGATCCACTCTGTAGATGGAAAGGTCATTTCTAAATTGAACCCAACCTTTTCGCACTCCACCTTCCACATTCCCCTTTTTGCCTTCCGCTACAGAATTTGGGAACTGGAACATAATTTGCGTTGGAGTCATTCAACCACTTTCTACCTTTCTGCCTTCCACTGCGGAACTCAAGAATCAAAAACTCAACATTCAAACCACTTTCCTCCTTCTGCCTTCTGTTGCGGAACTCAGGAATCAGAAATTCAACTTTTGACAGAATCATTTAGCCACATTCCTCCTTTCCTCCTTCCGTTGCGGAACTTAGGAATCATAAACTCAGCTTTTGACGGAATCATTCAGCCACATTTTGCCTTTCCTCCTTCCCCTGTGGAACTCAGGAATAAGAAAACCAACAAATCCATACCTTCATTTGTTCACCTGCCGGTTTCCTCCTTCTGCCTTCCGCAGACGGACTCCAGATCACAGAAAACCAACACTTGGCTTCATTTCTCTTTCTGATTTTTGCCTTCTGCCTTCCTCGTTTGGCTATGGACTCTGGGGTGCGGAAACATACACTTTACCTTATATTTTTTCTACTCTTTTCCATTTCCGCCTTCCGCCTTCCACAAGTGGATTCCAGGGTGTGGAAAACCAACATTCTGCCTTATTATTTTTTTTCTCTTTTCCACCTTCTTCCTTCCGCCTTCTGTAGGTGGATTTTGGGGTGTGGAAACTGAACATCTGTTACCTTAGGATAGCTCCATTTTTTACCTTGTAACCAGGCTTCTAGCATCCAGGAACTTAAGCAAATGCAGTAGAAAATACAAAGCATAAACATATGTAAATGTAGGGACATTTAATCAACAGTAAACTCTACTTAATTCATTCATAAGCATTCAACATAATCAATATATTCATAAGCAAATACATTGCATAAATTACACAATAGAGATGTCCCGCAACTAGCTATGTTGCTACGGTGTTCCACCCAATCATAGGCCAGTTGTGTTCATCAATCTCTCAACACAACTGCCACCCCCGAGATATGCATGATTTCCATAAGGAACTAAGGAACAACAGGTTCACACATATCCAGACCATATCAAACACAATCAAGGAAACCTACAGTTGGGTTTATTAGTCTGTCCATCCAAGCCAATTCACAATTGGGTTTATCAGGCTATAGGAAACCAAGCTAATACACTGTTGGGTTTATCAGGATACTCAACCAAGCCAACAATAGTTGGGTTTATCAGATTGCAAGCACTCAATCCAACATTCACATTAAGGACCAGCCAATCCAACTAACAGATGGGTTTCTCAAGCCACTCAACCAAGCCATCTTACTGCTAGGTTTCTCAGGCTTCTCAACCAAGCCAAATAACAGTTGGGTTTATCAGGTTGTCTAGCCAAGGATCACACATGGCCAAATGCACAACAAGACACAACCAAGCCAACTATAGTTGGGTTTATCAGGCTGCTTAGCCAAGCCAATAAACGATTGGTTTTATCAGGCTGCCCAGCCAAACCATTATGCAATTGGGTTTATCAGGTTGTCATCCAAGCCAATATACCTTTGGGTTTATCAGGATGCTAAGACAGTGGAAAGGAAGAATGGCTAAGCTAGTGGCTCATTCTAGATCTAGGGACACCTCCACGAGATCTATCTAGCATGACATCCACAATACCTACACACCCAACACAAGGAAGTATCCCCTTCTCAACTACACAGTCCCTCGGGACATACCTCCCCTTCTAGTTGTCGCGTCCCCTCCCCTCTACCGAATGGAGAGGACGCGACGTTGCTGCTATCTAATCCAGGAAATTTAAATCCCATGAACATACACATGATAAAATGAAATGCATTGGACTAATACATGCACAGATGCATAAATATTTAAAATACAACAAAAGCATATCCATTCCATTAATTCACATGTTCATCATTTTCATTAATCAAATACAATGCAGAGATTAACACAAAGATACTTATCTTATGAAGAAGCTCGTCCCACAACCAGCTATGTCACTGCAATGTTTCACCCAACCATAAGCCAATGTAATCCTTAATCTCTCAGTGACACTGCCACTCCCGAGTTGAGAATGAATAAGGAACACTAGCAGGCTCACACATAGCCGAGGATACCACAAAATTCAGTCAAGCCAACACAGTTGGTTTTATCAGGCTGCAAATGAGATGTATAGGTTGACTGCTAAGATAGTGAGCTCCTCAACAGAGCTATGGACACCTGCACCAAATCTAGCCTGGCTTCTAAAAATATACACACCCAACACAAGGAAGCATCCCCTTCTCTGCTACACAGTCCCTCGGGCTAGGCCTTCCCTTCCGGTGCTATTCAGGGTGTGCAAAGAAGAAAACCAGCCCCCTAGATCTGGCTATGAGGTTCCTTCACACACTAGTTTTATCAAGCTAGCCATGCCCCATTTCCACTCCCAATTCAATACAGACAAAAGCACAAATGCATACACAATAATATACACAATTTCTAGGTCGAGAAAAACGGTTTGGCAACAAAATGAATTGCCAAGGTGGGTGAAAACAACCCCTAACAACAATTCGTATCCCAGGGACGTTTTGGGCCTAATGTGGACACAAATGAATTCAATACACAACATTACAGTGCTGGGCATGGACAAAAAATTTCTGGAAGCTAAAATCAGAAATGGTAAGTGGGTAAAACAACCACAGGAGCCAAAATCAATTTTCAGCTTGGCAAACGGTGGAGAAATGCAACAAAACATTGGGGGAGAAACCCAACCATAGATCATCACAAAAACAAAATTCTCAGCCTAAGGAGAATGAAGAAACGACTACCCACATGAGGTAAAACACACACACAGCAACCCAAAAATGAAATTCACACACAAAAAACTTCCAGCTGTTTGAGACAGCCCCAACGTGGATGACTGATGATGAGGAAAACATCCAGGAGCCCCAAAATCATGAATGAGAACAACAACAGAAAAATCATGAAGGTAAATCAGCTCCGAAGCTTCCCTGCATGAGGAAAATGGAGAACGTGGATGTATGGCAAAATGGCAATGCATTTTGGGTTTTAACTTGCCCCAAAAGTCAAAAACATTTTTCCCCAAAAAGGGGTTTTCCCCAAATTCGAATCTCCTTTCCCATACTCTTCCCATCCCCATGCAATAACTACGTCAACCAATTTCTGGAAGAATTAAATGATTGGGTGAATGAGACAAGAAAGGTAGTTGAAAGTTTGGTGGGTTCTCCCTTTGACATTGGATTTTCCCCATTGGCCCCAAAGGTTAAATATTTCCCCCCCTCATCCCTAGGAAATCATGCCCCCATCTCATTATTTGTTGCATTAACATAGTTGGTTGTGGGTTTTTAATTAAATTGCATATTTACATGATGCCAAAACTATAATGTGTCGGCTAGCACGAAATACCATCAGCAACGATTTTAATCGCCGGAACATAAAACGTTAAATCGATGGTGGGGATTTTTCCTTTAGGTCCACACCACGATTAAATACAATATAAACATCATATTCAATTTTAATGCAAACGGGGTCAAAACCGGGGTGTTACACTAGTGCTCTTCATGATGTGCATAGAAGATTCACCAACCATTCTTATCTTTCTATGAGGTTCCTGTCTTCACTAGGTTTATCAATCCCATTCGACGTCTCTTCCAACCCTAAGTCTTGCATACAATTCAGACCCAAACCATGGCACGCATAAAAACCAACCACAAGGAGGCACAACAACACAGGGATCCACTCGGTAATACAGATGACTAGGTTTGCATACCCTTGTGTAACACATGAGAAATAGGTTTTTTACTTGTACATAGGTGCAACACTGTAGAACAACCAGCTCCGCGATTCAGGATAGTGAACAACTAAACAATGTGTGTATCCTCTCTCGATCATCTGTGAAGAGCAACAACAAAACCTTCTCACCACTTAGGGAGAGACGGACTGAGCATGCATTCACATGCTTACTCGCTTCAAAAGCAAGAATGCGGCTTCCCCATATTGCAGGATTTCTTAGACTGCAGGTCTGCTCAGGCATGGAATCTGACTGTCATTCCTTGCTCTTCCCAAGGAATTAACTGTCTCAACCGTTCTTACAGAAGAATTAAATGATTGAGGACAAAGGAGAAAAATGTAGCTGAGGGTTTATGGGTTCCCCCATTGATGTCTGGTCTCACCCTATTGGCTCAAGAGTTTGACTAACTCCCCTCCCTATTCCTTGTGAAATCATGCCCCCACCTCTTACGTTGCAGTGCATCGCTAGTTGTGGTATTTTATTAAATTGCATTTTTACATGGTGTCCCAAAATATGTTGTTTTTGACTAGCATAAGAACCATTGGCATCATCCTTGATCGTCGATATAGAAAATTCCAAATCAATGGCAGGGACTTGGCCTTGAGCTCCTTGCCATGATTTAAATACAATATATATATCATGTACAATTTTAATACCATGGGGTCAAAACCAGGGTGTTACACTAAAATATTAGATAACCCTCTTCTCCAAGGTGGGAATACCCATGCTTAAGTGTAAACAAGCATGGTCGTCAAATCAAGTACACTCTGAATCCATGAAGTATATAAAATGTAGAACCATGTCCATGTAAAAGATACATGGTGGATCCATGTGAAAAATATATCATATCCATGAGAAAATACAAAGCGGATCTATGTCTCAACACACATCAAGAGTGCAATTGGAACTGGAAAAAAAAATTAAAACTAATTCTCCACAAAATACTAATGTTATAAACTGTGGTATAATATTGTGCAACTAGGCTAGAAAAATAATCATGCAATTCTACTGTGGCCTAAGGTCTCATTCCAAACCCATTGATCTGTATGAGTCTACACCATTTCAATAAATGATTTGAAGTAAAACACGGGAGACATTGTTTGATTACCGATCATTGGTGCGTAATGTTAACAAACGTGAGACAAACCACTAATATTTATAATGGGCATCAAGATACTTAGTATATCCTAACAAGTGTAAATATATGTGTTTATTGTTAGGAGATGAAGACAATATCCAAATCTCCAACATTATTGCTATAGAGTTCTTGACTAGGTCCACGAGCATGTATATTTTATAAGGGAGGGTCCCCTGAGGTGAAAATTTCTAAACCCTTATAGCGTATTTTGGTTCCTTCTAGAACCCTCATATGTATTGGATAAAAGGGGAGTTAGCCCTGGCATTGTAATACAAGAGAGATACAAGAAAGCATTGTAATTTCTTTTGTCAAATAATAATAAAAGGTTGAAGCTACCATTTACATGTGGGTTTACCTGCATACAACATGGTTTCCACGTAAATATCATGTTTTATTGTTATTTTTGTTTGCTTATGTTTTTATATTTTTCTAACATTTTGTATCAGAGCCTAAAAAACTCATAGGAATAGGGTTTTCTATGAGTGGGATATTTAGTAACAATGGAAAGAGGTTTAACCAAGTTCGATAGTGAGAAGTTTGATGAAAAGAATTTCTCCTAATGGAAGATGAAGGTGAAGGATTTGTTAGTTCAAAATGAACAAGCCCTAGCCTTGAAAGGGGTTGCAAAAAACACTGAGTGGCATGATAGGCAAGGACTGGATAAAGATGGACATAAAGGTGGTTTCTACAATTTCTATTTTCCTAGAAAACTCTATCTTGTTCAATGTTGTTAAAGAAAACAATGTTGACTGTCGTGTTACTCTCTAAATGATTGAAGTGGTTAAGACCTAGTCGAAGTCCCATTATGACTCCCATGTCCACCCACACACCTTTAACGAGGGGGAGCTCATCCTCATCTATGATCACGCCAATGATAAGACTAGAAAATGGAGGCTCAAATCCATGTGGTATGGCCCTTATGTTATCCATCAATGTCTCGGAAAGGGGGCATATCTCCTTGCTGACTTAGATGGTCACCTCTTGAAGAATCCCCGAAACAAGCTCTATCTCAATATATTATATGCCTAAGTCGACCACTCATAATAGCCTTGTATCATAGTTTTTCCTTCTTGTTTTTCATTGTGTTTACCACAAGTCTCATAGTTTGTTTTGTTGGTTGCTCTAGATAGATCCTACCTTGCCCTCCTATGTTGGTTACATTGATGGTGCAAGTAGATGGTCTTAATCTCACCTCGGATTCATGGGTCATTTATGTTGAAATATTGTAACTTCAAAGGACATTCTAAATGTATTTTACTGATGTACCCCAAGGGAGATGTATTATTCCTCTGTCGGGATGTTACTATTGTATTTTTCCTTCATAGATTCATGAGGTAAATCCTCCATTGTGAGTCAGTTCAATATTTTTCCTAAGTGAAATTATCCCAGTCAGTTAATTGGGGCCGACTTGTTAGGTTAAAATTCAAGTGACAGAAAGAGTATAAATATAGGATTTGCGTCCCTCATTTGAACACACACTCACTTGTGTATAGCGCATGGGAGTGATATATATATATATATATATATATATATATATATATACTGTGAGAAGTATAACCTATCTAGGGTCTTGTATTGTACTTTTGATACATCTTATATAGAGGAATTTTTGTTGGGTTTTCTTCCCCATGAAGGTTTCCCAGGATAAAAATTTTGTGTTCTTTTGTGTGATTCTGCTTGTCTATCTTTCAGTGATCCTTTTGCATATGGTTATGATGTTATAATGATAAATGTTATCAAATCATGTATAACCATTAAAAACTTAACATGGTATCAGAGATACCATGAAAGAAGTCTTTGTGTAGTAGAAACACTGCTACAACTACAACTATTGAAGATTAGGGTTTCATGCTTGAAAACCCTAGAAGACAAAAAACTAGTCATGTTGGGACTTTCACTACACCTCCAAATTGGAAAACGATCAGGAGCTGAAACTTTTACAGGACAAATGTGAAATATTTATGTACCATGTGTATACGTTTCAGCCTCATATTCACTACAATATAGGAGATATGATTCCTCCAACTTAGGGTTCCAACCCCTCCCAGAATTCATCCTTAAACATGGGATATGGGGAGAATTTATTTTTCTTGGGATAGGAAGGTCCAAATGAAATTTCACAAGATTTTGCAGATATTTCACAGATTGTGGTTTCTATGGTAAAGTTTTCATACCCAGAACATGAAACAATGACACATGGTAGTGCATACAAGTTCACTATTCTAAACAGTCCTGAAATACGTCACCTTAGGAAAATTCGTATAAGTCCCAATTGGTGAAACCAATTCTTCTCTAACTTGTGGGGTTGGAAAGAATACAGACCCTTCAACCTCATTTCGAAATTTCAAACCCACAGGATCAGTAATTTCATAGATACAGAAGAAACAAGATCTTGCAATTTTGCAGAAGAAATTGAAGAAAACTAGGGCATCAAATATTTTGTAGTTCTATTCATAGTTCTGGGAAAATGAGTATGCTGATCAGCTCACCTTGAGGAGGTGCATATTTATATCCAATAATATCTGAAATATACCTAAGTTGAAAAATTAGGGTTTCTCTTTCAAACCCTAGGTCCACCAAAACCAATATTCCAAAAAAGCTTTCAAGCTAGCATCAAGTTGAAGCAATTTCATTGGTAAGTACTATCCTCTCTATTTCTGTTTGAGGTTCTCATTTTTATCATGATGAAAAATAATACCAAGCTTAAGGACAAGAATGAATAAGCCAAGAACCTTTGAGCATGGAATTATAGAGTGATTTTTATACCTGAAGAAGCATGACCTGGAGAATTCTGTCAAAGAAGAACCCGCATATCTAGAGGGAGATCAAGAACAAGCACAAGAAGGATTTAGTCAAATCCAAGAGGATTATTTCCACCTCATTTGGATCTCACATGTATCATCCTTGTAGACTCCAAAGGATATTTTTGGTACAATGACCAGTCTATACGAAGGAAATAATATAAAAATATGACATTGAGGAACCAACTGAAGAATGTGAAGATACCACACTAAAAGACCATGTAGTTCCACTTCACAAGGGTTTCTAAAATCAAAGGATAACTTGAAGATGTCAAATAAATACATCGTGCTCACACCGCTGAAAATTACTCAAGTGATGAGGAATGTGAACTCTATTGGTGAAGACAAATATCATACTCTTATCCATCTCAACATTGGATAAGAAATAATGAAATTAGTGACACTCAGAACCAGTACACAGGTTCCCAGAATCAATAGAAGGATCTAGGACATAAGGATCGAGAAGGAGTCTACCAAACAAACAAAAGATAAGTATTTGAATTGTCATTATTTAGTTATGTTCAAGGAAATGTTTTATGCATGATAAAATGGTTGCATTAATGACAATATACATCTAATATGCATGTTATGGGTAAGTATCCCATGGTGCTATACAACACTCCATTGCTACTTATCTAGAATGAGACCTCTTTGCTGACATATTGAGATTAGTGCACAATATCAATGATGTTATGGTAGAGATGGAAGGCACTTGGAAAGTTTCCATACAGGACATGGATGAATGTTGTATTGACTAAACAAGTTTTCATGATTGCATCGTTATGCATAAGAATTTGTCATTATGAATATGAAATGTTTCTAACCATGCAACTGGTGTATGTGACTTGTAGGAAAGGTTGTGTACAATAGCCTACAAGAAAAGAAGGACAAGACTTGTTCTGAAGTACAAGTGATGACAGTTCAATATTCACTCCAATAAACATACATGAGGATGAACCTAAAGCTCCCAGGGCCGGAGACACCGTTACAGAAGAAAGAGATTTAGGACAATACAAGAGAACAATAGATCCACCTCGAGATATGAATACTACCTTGGGAATGAGATATAATTCAAGATGAAGAAAATTATGACGGGACTTCCAACTAAATTAATAGTCCTCGGATACACTCTAGTTATGTGGCACAATTGAGTGACATCATTGCTGCAAACCCTTCTAACTATGGAAGAAGCTATGATCAAAGAGTACCAGTTAATCATGGGGAATGATGTTTAGGATATGGTTCTGAGACATGAAGGGATGTCCGTAGTGTATTCCATGTGGATCTACAAGATCAAGTATACAAATCAAGGTTTGTGGTTTGTATCAGGAAGAGGGAGTAGATTATGGCATGACATATTCCATTGACCAGACACACTTATCCAGTGAAGCAAAAGTATAAATCAAGCAAAGAACCACATGTGCAGAAAAGACTTTGTACGAGCTCGAAAGGCACCCATAGATAAGCACATCCACTTACATAAGGAGCTTGAAGATCACCTAGAGTGATGAATATCTTAACCTTTGCTACAAGGTTGAATATGGAAACCTATACATGACAACAAGCTCATAGATGGGTGCAAGAGGAAATTTTCAACAAAGTTCAAGATAAAGGATCTTGGTATCTAGTAACTCGAGATGGATACATAGAAGATCACTAACATAGGATGCTACATGTCACTCCAGTACATAATTTTTCGATACATAGAGTACAAAATGTAGAAGGAAGATAAAGCTTCACTTCAGGGGGAGTGATTGTAGAAGATCTTCGAGTTCGACATGGTACGACAGGATGGAAAAATTCCGAATGGACTAAGGATTTACCAAGAGTAAAGTGGGTTCCAACCTTCAAGTTTGAATGTGGAAGAATGGGATATGTCTATGACCTGACAGGATGAACTCATTGTAGATGTAAAGAGGAAGTGATGAGGACAAAAATAGAACGTCAGGATGTTTGAGATTGGGTATTATGTCATGAAGAGGATGAGTACATTGCAACATGTTCAGCCTGTAGTGAAGCAATGAGGGTTCATAAAGTATGTTGTGGAAATCTTAAGAAGAATTGATATGTTGGATTGTAAATCCATGGCCACACTCATGGATACCAACCTGGAGATGTTATCTGATGAATCATCAGAGTTAGTGTATGTGATTCGTTATAGACAGATTATTGGGTCATTTATGTATCTAACAAATACCAGGCCAGATATATGCTTTTTTGTGAACACCCTAAGTCAGTATCTAGTTAAGCCTATATCTGTTCACATGATAGCTGCAAAGCATGTGATAAGGTACCTGAAAGGTGCGAACGAATTTGGACTATACTATGATAGAGATCATGACTACATATTGTATGGATATATGGATTTATATTGGGCAGGAAGTTCCGCAGACAGAAAAGAACACCTCAATTGGATATTATTGTCTGGGATCCATCATGATCTCATGGTTTAGAAAGAAAAATCTAGTGTTGCTCTCAGCATAGATGAAGCAAAGTACATAGCAGCTTGTTCCACTATTTGATAATCCATATGCCTTCAGAAGCTGATGTCAAATATATTTGACATGGAGTTGAATACCACAGTGATTCTATGTGACAACCAGAGTTGTATAAAGATGGCAGAGAATCCTGTGTTCCATGATAAATCAAACCACATAGAAATATGATATTTTTACATAAGGGATATGGTACTGAAGGGAGCTATAAAAATCCAGTATGTGAGTAGTGATGAGCAAGTTTCTCATATGTTGACCAAGCTTCTGTGACAAGCTTTGTGTAGTTCAAAAAGTCTTTCCTCACAACTAGGAACAATGATGTTGATCCTGAAGACTTTCCTCGCAAGAAGGAATGATGATGTTGATGTTGAATACTTTCCTCACAAGGAGGAACATTGATGTTGATGCTGAATACTTTCCTTGCAAGGAGGAACAGTGATGTTGATGCTGAAGACTTTCCTCATAAAGAGGAACAATGATGTTCAATATATGGACCCTTCTTGGAAAGGAGAAACATGTCGAAGATATGGAACATTCTCGGAAAGGAGAAACAGGTTGAAGATATGGAGTCTCTTAGAAAAGGAGGAACATGTCGAAGATATGGACTCTCCTCGGAAAGGAAGAATAGGTTGAAGCTATGAACCCTCCTCGAACAAAGGGGGAGAAGGTTAATGATATGGATATTCCCTAGAAAGGGGGAGTGATGATGAGACTATCATTGAAAGAAGTGATGCTCCAGTATGAAATAGGTCAAGTGCACCTGAAGTTGCTGATGAGGTCCGACATTCACTTGTGGGTGATAGTATCCTATCTTGAGGATGGTCTTGCGGGAAAATAACACTTCGCTCCTAAGAGTGATCCTTACTAGTTGAGGATGGTCTTGTAGATGTTACTCTCGCATGAAGAATGTACCTAGATTTATATGTAGGTGTTGTAGAATAACAATTTCTTGCGAGTGGTCCTAGATTTAATGTTGAGGATGCTCTACGAGGAGTCCTTACAGATGCCATATCTACAGTAGAAGATGTTACTCTCGCATGGAAAGTGTACCTACATTCATATGTATATACCTTAGAAGAACAATCACTTGCAAGTGGTCCTATATTTAACACTAAGGATGCTCTATGATGAGTGGTTGTAGACGTTGTAGTCTAACACTTGCATGGAGTGGTCCTAGCTTTAGTTCTAAGGATGTCCTATGACGAGTCCTTACGAACGTCAGATCTACAGTTGTAGATGTTACTCTCGCATGGAGTGTGTACCTACATTTATATGTGGATGTCGTACTCTAAAATTCACTTGCGAATGGTCCTAGATTTAATGTTGAGGATGTCCTACGACGGGTCATTACGGATTTCATAGTATAAAAATCACATGGAGTGATCCTAGGTTCAACGCTGAGGATGTCCTACGATCAGTCCTTACAGATGACAATTCCTACATTCACGTGGAGATGATATCTACATTGAGTTGTAGACTATTTAGGTGGTCAATACTATGGACCCTCCTTGTTAAGGGGAAGTAGGTTGATGGAGGATTGCATCATCCTTGGACCTATGTCCTAAAGTGATAGGGATTGATCATCCTACAAAGAGATCATGTGTATTGCAGGTAGTGTTGCACCAAATGGTCAACAAGATCAAAGTGATGTTGCAAAGGATCGAGAAGATCGAAGTGCTGCTGCAAAGGATAAAGAAGATAGAAGAGATGTTGCAAAGTATCAAGAAGATCGAAGTGCTGCTACAAAGGATTGAGAAGATCGAAGTGTTGCTACAAAGGATCGAGAAGATTGAAGTGCTCTAGAAAAGGATCGAGAAGATCGAAGTGCTATTGCAAAGGATTGAGAAGATTGAAGAGCTACTACAAAGGATAGAGAAGATCGAAGTGCTGCCGCAAAGGATCGAGAAGATCGAAGTGCTACTGCAAAGGATCGAGAAGTTCGAAGTGCTCCTGAAAAGGATCAAGAAGATCGAAGTATTGTTGTAAAGGATCAAGAAGATCAAAGTTCTGCGACAAAGGATCAAGAATATTGAAGTATCGCCGCAAAGGATCAAGTGATTGTGTGTTGTAGAAGATAAAAACTCAGTGTTGTAGAAGAAAATGCTCCAATACTAAAGACATTAAAGAGTAAATGTTCCTATTGCTGATTGTGAAAACTTCCTATGATGTATAGATGTATCACCTTGATAATGTTACAGATTCTCTCTCTCTTGTTACTCCTCTAGTTGATGATGATGTTGTCAATAGAATACCCTTCTTGTTAAGTGGGAGTGTTGAAATATTGTAACTTCAAAGGATATTCTAAATGTATTTTATTGATGTACCCCAAGGGAGATGTATTATTCCTCTGTCGGGAGGTGTTGTAATCACTCAGATTGCAAGGTTACCAGTAATACATGTAAATAATCATATAATCATAACAGAGTCAAGAGATAAGAATAGTGGATAGAATAACAACTTATATTACTCAATACACATGTGGATTCATAAAATCAACCGAACCAATTTCTTATCTGGCTCAACAGCCTATTTTATACATGTACAAATCAGTTATGGTAACTACCTGTCGGTTCATCCAACCGACATGACTGATGAGGCCAACCTAATCTACAATTAGTCAGCTAATGAGTCTAGTCGGCTAATTCAACTAGCTCCTCCAACATCCCCCCCAAGAAAAAAATATTTCTTTGTCCCGAAGAAACAGGGGAGGTAACAAAATAACTGTCTCAAGTAGTTCCTAAAATTGTTTTTCTTATGGACTATGCTGTCAGATTGATGGTCATTTCTGTAGACAAATATCCACAATGGCTTCTGCTATAACTGCTAGCTGGTGCTGAAATTATTCCTAATTATGGAGTGCTTTCTGGATATTGATCTTCAAGGTTGTGATGCTTGACAAGTTTGACATCTTCTGTTGTATCGACAAGTCCACAATATTACTCATGTCGGGGCTTAAAAAATGCGCTTTCTCCTTTGTAGTGTCAAGTAATCTCTTCATGTGTGGGTGAATCTCATCGAGGTTGTCCAAGCTAGGATTGGCTTGAGTTAACCATTGGTGTGTTTTTTTCTCAAGTTTGTCTAGCTTTGCTCTTTCTTTTGCAAGTTGGTATTCAATTGTTTTATTCATCTCTTATGTGTCTCCTCGTTGGTTTTGTAGTGTTTTAATGTGGTCATGTGTACTTATTTGCTGCTGAAATACTTGGTTATACTAGGTGACCCAAATTCTTAAGACTTCCTCTGTGACATTGGATTCCTCAAAATGTTCTTTCAACACTTTGTGAGCTTCTGAGAATGCTGTGAACTGATTTCTTAACAGTACAGAGGTATGCTCCATATTCTCTTCCTTCTTTTCTTGTAGCTGTGTTTGTAGACTAGACATGACACTTTCAAATAGTCAGTATGCCCGTTCCAACAGTTTATCAGTGTCATCTCCCTCTGGTACTGAAATTATTGTTTGTGTCAGATCTCTGGATTTCGTTAGAAATTCGACTTGTTTTGTTTTAAGTTTTTCAATATGTGCATGTCTTCTTTATTTCTTACTCTAGATTATTTGTTGAGGGCCTCCAACAACTGGTCCAGTTCTCCATCCTTTATTTTATGTGTATCCACCGTTGTGGTTGACACTAGCTGGTTCAAATGGATGGCTGATGTTAAATGTTGTTGTGTTGACTGAGTCTACTATTGTTCCTTCTCTTTTTTCTTTTTTGATGAGATTGTTCTTTATTTTTTGCACTATCTGCTCCTGTCGGCAATGGTTCTGGATTTTGTTGTTCTGTTTGTTGCTCTGTTGTACTGCCTGGTAAATCGAGGTTTACCAACTTTGTTTCGGGAAGGGGATCAGTGGATGGTTGTGTAATTATCAGTGGTTTTGAAGGTGGAACTGAGGTTGAAGCCTAGGACTAAGGTTGAAGGTGGTGTAGGCAAGGGTAGGTGCTTTGAAGTCGATGGGGGGTTTGTAATGACATTTGTCGACATAGGATATTCGACTACTGGTGGTGAGTCGATAGGTTCATTAGGTTCGACAAAATCGAGGATTTCTACCATTTCTTGATCTATTGCTAGTACTTCATCTTGGTCATTTGTAACAAGTTCATCTAATATGGTTCCTTCATCGACTTCATTGATCGGTAGTAAGGGATTTCCAGTGGATGGTATGAATGATGAGATGTGTGTTGCAACAACTTGAGAGGTTTTGTCGGGATTTATTTGAAATGTGGATTTAATAACTCCGAAAATATTTGGTTTTGGTGCATACTTTTGAGGTTGGTCAGGAAGCTGGGTGATTGCAAGAAGTTGTTGTGAAGGGACTGACTTGACAACTGATTTTGTGGTATTTATTTGTTGAGAACCAGGGAAAAGATTAGGGTGTTTGTCGATACATTCTTGTAGGCCAGTGTCTTTATCAAAATTTTCTTTGAGTTTTTAAGATAATGCCTTCCTGTAAGGGTTTGTCAGGGGAACAAAGGTCGGGTTTGGTACTTCTTCCTGGACTATCTGGGTTGGGGATGGAGGTGGTGGAGTGGTGGTTAAATCAACGGACTCAACTTCAGGCGAGTTGGTGACTCTTACCTTCTTTTCTTTTGACTGCTTTACTTCTGCTTCCATGAATCTTTTGAACTGTTGTTTTACGGACACCTTATTCTTAGCAACATCCTCCAATATCTCAGTAGCTCTGGAAAGTAGGTCATCCTCATCATCCAATTCCTTTAGGATAATGAGTCTGTGTTTCCCTTTCCCTTTAACCAGACTTCTTTTCTTCTTCCAGGATTTAGATATTTCCAGAGCTAGTTGTTGGATGTTTTGTTTTGTCATAGCATACTCTTGTTTGTCAGACTGAGTTTCCTCATCTATTTGATCTTCCTCCTCCTCATGTTGTTGCATCAGATCAAGGGCTTGGTGTGTCGGTGGTGCTGTTACTACTTGAAGAGTGTTTACCTCCTCTGCTGGTGCGTCCTCTAGGGTAAAGGTGTTGATATGAAAATGCACTTCATAATCTTCCTCTTTCTCCTGGTCAGTTAAGGGCTCGACAATCGGCTGCTCAGTTTTCTTTGCAATCGTCGGTATGGATATTTTGGTGTTATATTTTTGGGCTAACTCTATGAATATATCCTCAACTGATGGATAATAATTGAGATGTTTATCTTTCCCTTCGACTCCCTGCATAAACCAGACTGGAGTATGATACAATTCTAATTGGATATGTGCTGTCAGTGACAGACTTCTTTGGATATTCCGGGGCACCCTCCATCTGGCCGTTATGATCTTTAGATTTTGGAACCAGTTTTCTAATAAGACTTTGGCCGCTTCTAGTTCCTGAGAGTTCCTGGACATTGAAAATGGCTTAAAATTCCACATATGCAATCTTGTCAGCTGAAGGAACTGTGGGTCTCCGATAGGTTGTATGTAATACATCACAATGCATATGATGAGAGACACCAATCTCATTGCTACGCCTTCCGGTTGACACTTTATATAGATATTCTTGACGAGATTAGCTAGGCATTGTGCCTAGTAGTAAGTTTTTCCTGTCTCCGCTATGTTGTCGACATATTGCAACATGTAAAGCCTTAAGCCACATCCGCACACCATAGTTGTAAGTCCTGCAGACACATTTTTTTCTACTATCTTAGGTGTGGTGTATTGGATCTGGATGATTACCGGTCCTTTAGAGTTCTTTCCAGATGGATTGTCTCTTAGTTTTTCAACCAACCTTGGTTTTGAACCTACGGGAACTGGTTCACCCTTGTTCGATAATCCTATAAGTCTATAAATGACATCGCCAGATATCTCAATAGGTTTGTCAAAGTAGAATTTCCCATTGTGATACCAACTAATGATGAACTTTGCTATAATTTATTTTGTCCCTCTGAAGCTTGCCATGAGCAGTGCATTCATATAACTCATAATAGTGTTGGCATTTACATTATGAGGCTCTACTGTCATTTTCTTGTCTTCATATGCACATTTTTTAATATCTTCCCATAGTCTCCCCCATGATGTTTCCTAAGCTTTTTCTTTGCTGATATTTTCCTGTCTTTGTATTAATGGGGTTGTGGTGGTTTCTAGCTCCTTTGACTTGCTAGTTGTAGATCTCGTCTTCTTTGGTGCCATTCTGTCGGTAAATTGCTCTAGTTCTTGAACATGTATTTTAATCTTAGGAGTTCGATAGCTCTGTCTCTCTAGCTCTTCGTAAAATGAAGTGAAGTCTTCATTTGATGTGGTATTATTAGGTGGAGTGGGCATCAATCTGGTTGATGAAGCTATTAATGGAAGATTTGACTGTGAAGGACACTTTGTCGAAGGTTCTTTTAATGCACACTGGATTTGGCGCTCCTTTTATCGGTTATCATGATGATTTGATTGGACCATTGGGTCTTCTTTTTGTCAATAGCCATCATGGTTATGAAAATGTCGATAAAATTGGCGGTAATCGTTATGTCGATGGTTCGGATGTCGGTGGTTGTTTCTTCGATGGTTCGGATGTCGGTGACTGTTTCTTCTAGGTGTTCAACTACTTCCTTCCTGAGAGTAATTCCCTGTCATTTTGATTTTGCTGGATTGTTTCGTTTGCTATTTTTAGGTTTTATGGTTTTTATAGATTTTTTATTTATTTTTGTCAACAATTATGAAACTGTTTTTCTTATATATATATATATATATTCAATAGATTTTTCAATTTTCATATCTCTTTAGTCGGACACCATTAACAAGTTTCCGAAATACTTTGCCTTGTAACACTCTCATTTGGAATGATCCATTGGCATTGATTTCTTCAACGATATAAGGTCTCATCCACTCTATATGTAGTTTTTTCAGCTTACCTTTAACTCGACTGTTATACAATAACACAAGGTCTCCAACTGACAAGTTTTTTTATTTTTGATGTTTCTGGCGTGCCATGCTTTCTATTGTTGCTTTTGAATTTCTTGGTGTTGGATAGAAATTATTCGATGCTCCTCTAGCTTAGCTAATTGCATTAGTCACTCCTTCTTAGCTTCTTCAACATTAATGTGTAATATGTCGGCTATTACTGGTGTCTGTTGTTGGAAATGTAAGGGGATAACTACTTCTTTCCCATAGACAAGTCTAGATGGTGTTTGGTATCTGAATCATTTATATGTTGTTTTGTATGCCCATAGGATCGTAGGAATTTTCTCATCCCAATTATCACAACCCCTCTCGTCCACTAGAGAGAGAACACAGCCATTTATACTACTTAATTGATGCATGAGCATCCTGATCAAAGTTTAATCTATTCAAGTCTATGTATAGATTCTCTAACTTCCAAATAGCATAGAAATTGATCCTTTTAGTGATCCATTCGATTATCTATGAAGAAAAATATCAAAGGAGATCGAACGATAGAGAAAGATCGGGACAAAAATCAGTAGTCACAATCTGTTCCGCATATGGAAACAAATCAACGACTGAGAATCAACCCGCAAGAATCAACGGCGTGGAAAGCTTGAGTTTGCAGAATCGGGAAATATGGATATTACGATCCTACATCCTGCATGCCACATGCGGAATAGACCATTGCGGAAAGGAGAGTTTCATAAGGATATCTGCGGGGAAATTGCTATCCCACATCTAGTATGTGGAATATACTGTTGTGGATATAGTTCATTACAGAAATAAATATTGTGAGGCTGCATCCCGCATCCCACAAGTTGCGGAAAGGAGATTTATATCAGGAACTTCAACCTGTTAGCAGAATATTGGATAGATTTGATCATTTAAACCATCACCAATCTGGGCAATCTAAGCCCCATAATGTAATTTAAGAATTCATTGAAATAAAACATACACAAATGCATACAATTTCAATTATACAACAAAAGCAATTCATCAATTCAACACATTAGGCATGTTCATCATATTTCATTAAGCAAATACAAATGTAGAGATTAACATAGAGATACTTATCTTTGAAAGAAGCTCATCCTGCAACCAGCTATGTTGCTGCAATGTTCCACCCAACCATAGGCCAGTGTGCTCATCAATCTCTCAGCAACACTGCCACCCCTAAGTTGGGCATGATTCCCACAAGGAATAATAGAACACTAGAAGACTCACACATAGCCAAGGATACAACAAAATATCAACCAAGCCAAAACAGTTGGGTTTATCAGGTTGTCCAACCAAGGTTTACACACAAGGACAAGTGCACAACAATACACAACCAAGCCAAGATCCAATTGGGTTAACAAACTACCATCCAACCCAATCTCCCTTGGGTTAACGGGCTGCTAAGGTGATGGAAAGGTAGAAATTCTAAAATATTGGTTTATTCAAGAGGTAGGAACACCTACACAAGATCTATATGGTGTGGTATCCACAATAAATGTACCCCAACACAAGGAAGCATACCCTTCTCTACTCCACAGTCCATCGGGCTATGCCTTCCCTTCTAGTATTCTTCAGGGCCTTGTAATGGGGTTTTACCAGCCACTCTTATCTTTTCATGAGGTTCCTCTCTGCACTAGGTTAACAAGCCCATTCCTCTTCTCTTCCACCCCTAAGTATTGCATACAAATTAGACCCAAACTAGGGTGCACATCACAACAACCACAAGGTAAAACACAGTAAACATGATCCACTCTCTCTGTGACAGAGGAGACCACTGCGGAAACACCTTCCACGACTTAGGAAAATCAAACCACCATTCATAGCGATGAATCGATGCTCGATGACACTCAGGAAATATCAGAGGAGCACTTTTTTATAAAATCGAGTGATCTCCACTGCCCAATCGCTAAGCAAAAGAACAAATCACTCAGCCCGTGAGGTTCATGACTTGTTGGATAAAGGTAAAACGGTTCAGAACAAATAACACAGAGAAAAGACATAGTTTTGCTTACAGGTTTGGATGAACCACCATGATGAGCATACCCAGTACAGTGAATGAAGGATGGATGATCAAAAAACATCCCGCATCTCCCCAAAACATGAGCGAAGATGAAAATGTGAATGCATGAGGGAATGGGCATATGTTTTTGGGTGCTTTCTTTCCCATGAAGTCAAAACATGTTTTTCAAAAATGGGTGCTCTGCCCAATTCGAATTTTTTCCCATACTCTTCCCATTCCCATGCAATAACTTCCCCAACCACTTCTAATGACTGAGCACAAAAGGACAAAATGGGTGGTTAACAACTTGATGGGTTTTCCCTTGACATTTGGATTTTCCCCATAGGCTCAAGGGATGAATAATTCCCCCTACCTATTCCTTGTGAAATCATGCCCCCATCTCTTTAATGTTGCGGTGCATAGCTAGTTGTGGTATTTTTATTAATTTGCATTTTACATGATGTCTCAAACATATCGTTCCTGGATAGCACATAAACCATCGACATCGATTTTAATCACCAATACATAAGACACTAAATCCATGGTGGGGCGTTTTCCTTTAGCTCCATGCCACGATTAAATACAATATTTACATCATATGCAATTCAATACCACGGGGTCAAAACCAGGGTGTTACACAAGTCATATTTGTCTGTATTGCAAATTTTTGTCAAGCCTCTTATTAAATTTTTGTTGAATGCTTCAATCGCACCATTCGACTGAGGGTGATAGGTTGTGCTTCTTCTATCGTCGGTTTTGAACTGGTCTATTAAAGCTGCAATATTTTTATTACTAAAATGTGATCCTTGGTCACTGATTAAAGTTAATGAACAACCAAATATAGTAATGATATTTTTGTATATGAATTTGGCAGCTATTTCACTAGAACAAGTTTCGACAGGTTCTACCTCTGCCCATTTAGTAACGTATTCTACTGTTGTAATGATATAGCATGCTCTTGACCTTCTAGAAGGAACTGGGAATGGTCCTATAAAGTTGATAACCCAAATTTAGAATGTTAAACTTGGATTTATTGATATTAAGGACATCTCAATGCTTGGTAAAGGTCGACCTAAACATTGACAATGATCACATTTACCGACAAACTTTTGACAGTTTTTGTATAATGTCGGCCACCATAGTATCGAATATTAGATCTTCTTAGCAGTCGTATCAGACTGGAAATGTCCTCCAGCTGGGCCATAGTGTGCTTTATGCATTATGCTATCTCTTTCATGCTCCATAACACATCGACATTGTACTTCATCCAAGCCCAATTTATATAGGAACCCATTAATTATACTATAAGGTGTGGTCTTCATTGCTAAAATTTGCTTCTTTTTGGTACTCATTCCCTCAGGTTCTTGTCCATTTTCTAATAATTGTGCTATCTCTTCTAGTTCGGTAGGTACAACTTCTATTCTAAAAAGATTTGCATCTGGCAGATTGTCCTCAACTCCTATTAGTTCCTCCCCAGTGTCGATTCTCAACAAGTGTTTAGGTCTGACATTTAGCCTTTCTGGTCGGACTACAACTTCAAACTCGAATTCTTGGAACAGCAGCAACCGACAATAGATTATTCCATGATGCAAAGGTTTATTTACTAGATATTTCAATGCTTGGTGATCGGTGTAAAATATAAAGGTGTTAGCTAGTAGATAATGTCGATATTTTCGGAGTGCAAAGACCATTCCTAAGGCTTCTCTTTCTATCATGGAATAATTACGTTTCGCTTTGTTTAATTTTTTGCTATTGTGAATTGAACTTAATTCAATGGATTAAACAAAATGAGTATGCTTGAACTCCTATCCATGGGTGAATATATATATTGCTTGTGTGGGGTCCTTCACTCTGGTCCGGTCAGTGGAAACACATCAAGCCAGGGAGTATCAGTGGTTCGTTTAATCAATGACCTCACATGACTTCACTTCTATGCCCTATGGACGATTTGGGCCAGTATCTGTGTAAGAATACACCCTCATAGTTCTGGGTGGCTCGTAAACTCTACAAAATCCCACCCCTTCCTCGAGCTATACCATAACCATACCATAACCATATTTTTTTAGTCTCCACAAGAAAGGACTCAGTCTCAGTCTCAGCAAAATGCAACTCCATGATTGGGTAGTTCATTCCATCATCACCTGGTTGTGTCAAGATTGCACTGATTGCTATGCCTAACGCGTCGATGTGTACATGAAATTTGACTAACCAATTTGGAAATATGAGAATAGGTGCTTTGACTAATTTTTTCTTTAAAGTGTCGAAAGATGCATCACATTCTTCAGTCCATTCATACTCCTAATCTTCTTTTAATAGCTCTTCTAAAGGGTATGTCATGTCTGAATAATGATGAATACATTGCTTGTAGTAGCCTATATCACCTAATGAGGCTCTGACTTGTTTTGGATTGACTAGGGGTTTCAAGTTGAGAATGATTTTTATTTTTGCAAAATCAACCTTGATGCCCTGTTTGCATACAATGTGTCCAAACAGAATTCCTATAAGGGTTACAAAGATGCATTTCTTTATGTTAAGTGATGGTTGGATTTGTTGGCATCGTTCTAGCATTAGCCTTAGCCATTTGCAATGATCTTTCAACATGGAGTAAATTGTCCAATCATCGAAGTATACGACCATTGTTTTATATATGTATTCCTGGAATGCTTTGACTACTATTCTTAAGAATAGGACTGGTGCATTTTGAAGACCAAATGACATAACTTTGTAAGAAAATGATTTGAATTCACAGACAAATGTTGTCTTGTTTTGATCCTCCTTAGTGATTAGCACTTGATTATATCCTGAAAATCCATCTGTAAATGAGTAACACTCATGTCTTGCAACTTCATTTAGGATTTCATATGCAAACAGATTTGGAAATGGGTCTGTCAAGGAAACTTTGTTTATCTCTCGAAAGTCTACATAGATTCTCAACCTTGTCGGATCATGCATTTTTGGTTGTATGACCATTGGGATTTCCCATTCCGACAAGTCGATTTGGTAGATGATTCCAGCCACTAGCATATTGTCGATCTCATTTTTCACTATCTCTTTATATTTGTGAGCAATTTTGTAGGGTATTTTATTTACAGGTCTTGCCTCTGGTTTAATATCAATATTCATTTCTCCCATTTCCTGAACTAAACCTTTGAGGTCTTTATAATCTCGTGCGAAGACATCCTGAAATTCTTTTAGTAGGTTAACAATTTCTGTTGTCTGCTCCTCATTCCAATAGTCACCTATTCTTTCCATTTTTGGTCTATTATCATTGGAGATGTTGACTTCTTTCGTTTTAACATTTGCGTCTATCCATTATGGCGCCTTGCTTTCATTGATTTGTCGACTTCCTTTCTTGAATTGTGAAAATGATGTTGGGAATTCTTCTGCTGTCATTTGGTCAGTATCTTCTTTTTAGGTTGATTCGACCTTGAATATTGTTCTAATTGGTTTTTTCGTTTTCGGATGATCAGATTTCCACTGAAATATTTTTCCATTTGTATGCTCGGTTTCTAGTCAAAGTATTATCGACTGTGGTATTTTATTAGAACGAATGTTATTACATGATTCTTTTAGTCGGTTGTGAGTTTGTGTTGAACTTTTATGAACACTCAATTGTATGAATGTTTTTATCTGTTTTGTTGCTTCAACTAGTTTGTCATCTTCCAGTATGAATTTGAAGTCCTTGGTGAAGTTTTCTTTGAGTTCATTCCGTAAGAACGTTTCGCCTCATGCTTCCTCCATCTTGTACCACTTATTTGGTAAATCATCTAATGTTGATGGAAATAGGTGTGGCCATATTCGCTCATCTTTGTAACCAAGTCTTCTCCATTCTTTGTCACATATACTTATGTGTTTTTCGAGGTCTTGTCCTTGTGTGAAGACTGGTATTTGTGCTTGTTTTGTTACCTTCTTCCCTCCAAATATTTCGACGAAGTATGTTGAAGTTGTCGTCCAAGTTTGTAGTCTCGAAGGATGGGTATCCCACCATCGAGAAGTTTGACCTATAAATGTTTCGACCAGGCTTTCGAGTCGACCGTGTTCACCTATGTTTTTGGAAACTTGTTCAATATGAAGGATTGGTGATTCTCTCTTTATACCGAAGAGACTATTTGTTTTCTGTTTTGATTAGCTCTAAAGAAGGGTATTCCCTAATTTTTATTTCGAATATTTTTGGTATGATGGACATAGAGAAACATGTCATGTTGATTTTTTCAGGATGGCATGAATCGTCCAGCATCCTCTTGCTTAAGTTTCATAGTTTTCAATCTCCCAGTCATCTAATTTTGCATCTGAATTATATCCCACTGAGTCTAGGTTTCCCAGATGAAGTTCCCCATATATATTTGGTTCAGTATAGTCTTCATTATTTTGTATTTTATATAGCTGTCGGACATTGATTTATTCATCTAAGGGTTTTGTCCATGGTTCACCTTATGAAGGATGAATAGGAACAATTACTTTTTTCCCATTTCCTTTAAGATTTATCCTTTCTTTATCTAATGAAATTGATCCCTCCATCTTTTGACCCCATGGCCGACCCACTAATGTAACTGTGAGTAGAACCAGGGTCAATCAAATTAGAAACAGATTGCTCAACAATCTTACCTGCAACTTCAACCACAGTTTACTGGTGATCTACCTGGCGGTCCTCTAGTGTTGCATAGATTCTAGGGACGGCCCTTGCTACTTGACCTATTGTTTCTGCCTCTTGAATGTTGTAAGCTAGCCTTGCATTCTCATTCTTGAGTGGACAATACCTACGCATGTGGGGTCCTCCACATTTCCAACATTGGAGTGGTGATCCGTTCTGTTGTGGATCTCTTGGCTCTTCTCCCGCCACTCTAGATGGTTTCTTCTCAACTTGGGATGGCTGCTTCTACTGATTCTTGAAGTTAGAAGGTTTGAAACACTTTTTCCTTTATTCATACTTATCATTATTTTTGTCCTTCCATGTCTTATGATAATCAAGTTTTCCTTTTCTTTGTTCATAGCAATACTTAGCTTTCCTTATCGCTTCTTCTCAGAGTTCTAGGTTCATAAATCTCAATTCTGTCTTTTTAAGACTGATTCAATCCACTCAGAAAACATTGGATTTTTACCTTTTCATCTTTGATGTATCTGACATACCTCAATAGTTCCAATAACTTATTTGCATACTCTTCCATGATATTCTATCCCAATCTCAGCTCATGGAACTCTTTGATCTTATCATCATAGTACATGTCAGAGAGGTACTTCTGCTTAAAATACTTCTGGAACTGTTTCCACACAATATGCCTTTCATTAATCTTCTTTACTTTCCTGAAGTGCTCCCACCATATGGATGCTCTTCCAATCAAATTGAAGATGCCTACCCTAGCCTTCATATTTCCTGAATAGTCTTGGACTTGGAAATATTTCCTCATCCCAAGAATCCAAGCTTCATCTTCTTGACCATTCTTTATCTCACCGTTGAAGGTAGGAGGACTTGCCTTCCTAAATTCATTACATGAACGGTTATGGTAGCGCCTCTTTCTCTTATTCTCGTGAGAATAAAAACATGAACAGCTAGTGGATCCTCCAGAGTCAAATGACTCACTAGGAGATCTATTTCTTCCTCTAGAAGTGCTCCTACTTCCTTCTGGTCTCACTGTCTGGTCCCCAGAGTTCATCCACCTATGAATGTCTCTCAAACTCTGCAACATGGCTGCATTCAGCTGATTTTGTTCCTCCAGCGCCTTAACCAATCTTCCATTGTCTACCATGTGGATTTGCATATCCACCCTTATGCTTCTCATGGTGGCAAGAAAATATGGAGGAGTATCTTGAAACCTCCTCCCATTAGACTCTGTCTCAGCATTTCCGATTCAGACATTTTCCCCCATAGCATCTTCCTCGTATTCATTGGGGTTCTGTACATTATCGCACATGTCGGTTCTCATGGCTCAGCCAAACCAACTTTGTCGAACTTCCCTATCTGGAATGCCTCCCTATGACTATAGTTGTACAAAATGTGTTAATAAATGGAATTGTTAGATAATTTCAAAAATCAAAACCGCTTATCCACTATCCATGGAAGTTTTCTTTGTTACGCAACTTAACAATATTTTGAAACCATTTACCAACAACTCTGTTAACCATTCTATTTGGCCCATTTAGGCCCTAACGCTGCAACTAGCAGCTTTGATACCACACTGTCACGTTCCCTCCTGCCTCAAAGGAGAAACGCGACCATAGCCCCACACATTTGATGAATGTGCATCCAGCTCGAAGTTCAATCTATTCAACTCTCTGTAAAAATTCCCCAACTTCCCAATAGTAGAGAAATTGATCCTGTTAATGATCCATTCAATGATCCATGAAGAAAATCTCAGAGGAGATCAAACGACGAAGAAATCTCACAACTGAAATCGACAGTCACAATATATTCCGCATTTGGAAATAGATCGATGGTGGAGAATCAATCCCACCAGAGTCAACGGTGCGGAAAACTTGAATATGCGAAATCGGGGAAATATTAAAATTTCGGTCCCTCATACTGCATCCTACATTTTACATTCCGCATCCCGCATTCGGATAGACCGTTGCGAAAATAATCAATTACGGAATTAGATATCATGAAGCCGCATCTCGCATCCTGCATTCCTGCATGCAGAAAGGTGGGTTGTGGAAGGAAATCTGTGGGGAAGGGAATCCACGGAAGGGTGTTTCCACATCCCGCATCCCACAAGTTGCAGCAAGGAAAGTTGCGGAAGGAGATTTCTGCGAAATTCAACCTGATAACACTAATACATTTGGGCGGATTTTTACATGAAATATTTCCACGTTTTGAACATTTGTGAATTAATACTTCATTTTTTTTATCATGGCGGAAAAACCGTGGCAATATCGACATTTTTAATTTTCGACGAACTTTCGTCTCTATATCAACAATATATGGCTATCTTTAATTTAACATTCTTATTTATTTAAATCTTATTTGAAATGGGGTATAGTTGGGACCTCATCGCATGAAATAAACTGAACTTATTTTGACTTACATATTGCCATTTGAGGTACTTTCTATAGATTCAGCAGGATCACTTTGACTTGCCGAGCATACTACCTTTGGCGGAAGCCTTCAAATGCAAGAAGAAAATATTCAAATTATTGGATTTATGGCAGAGAAGGGTAGGCTATATGATGACAGGAGATCTAATTTTTTATGGACACAAATCAGAGCAGGAAAATAAGAAAAGGAGTCACTTGGACAAGAATTCCACAAAATATTTAGCATAATCTCATATATAATGAATGCACCTATGACAAACTAATATGATTAATCCTTTAAACTACTAATATAAATCACACCCACCAAACCAATCCAACTTTCAACGGCTCTTGGTTGTTTACACGTGGGTCAGTAAGCATGCATCCTTTTTTGGCAGTAAATAGTTTTTTATTTCCATGTCTTAGGAGGCCAACCTCATCACCAATTTATTTATGTTATCATTAACCAAAATTTATTTAATTTTCCACATCATCATCATTTTAAATTTTTTTTTTATGCCAAGACTTGGCCTTCTCTTATGCCCACATACCCTTCTTTAATTGCTCGTATGGGGGTCTTTGATCTTCCAATAAGTATGCCTGCACTGTCCATCTTCAAGGTTCCTATAGGTGATGTATTCATATGCATGCAAGGGCTATCTATATTCCCATGGCTAGGGTTTAAAGATGCCCGCAACTCCTCATTTGAGCCATCAAAGATGCCCACAACTCACACAAATGCCTGCAGCAAGTCCTTCCTTATGCCCGCAGCTCACACCAGGATGCCCGCAAGTAGCCATAAGGGATGCCCACAGGTGGTGTTGAGAAGATGCCCGCAGTAGGCAATATCTTATGCCTGCAATAGTTTCTATCGTGCCCGCAATTGTCCTCATTTAGCATGCCCGCATGATCTTCTGGAGACGTCCACAATATTTTCCTTGTCCACTATTTTATCATGCCCGCAACCATCTTTGTCATCAAGTTTGATTTTCTATTGTCATGTCACCAGCTCCTTGTCATCTTTGCACCAACATCTTTGTCTTGCCCAAATCATCTTCAAATGACCACAGAATGGGTCATTTGACTCTCTAGATGTTCCATGCTTGCTTGTTAATGTCATTATGCATTCCCTTAGTCATCTCTATCCTTCATGTCTTGTTCCAATTACACCTTGCCATGTCATCATGCTTAGACACCTCTTCGAATCTATGTCTGTTATTTATTGTTTCAATGAAAAATCAATTAAAACTTCTTCTAAACATTGCATCTCTCCAGTAGTAAGATGTGTCTCTTCAAAACTCTGTCTTAATTATTTTTATTAAATTTATGTTTACTTTTCTAAATACATTCTTGTAGCTTCTTATTTAATAAACTCTATTTATTATTTTTCACTAAATTTGCAGGTCCATCTTTTACATATATGACCATCAT
Source organism: Pseudotsuga menziesii (assembly GCA_001517045.1). Classification (NCBI taxonomy): domain Eukaryota; kingdom Viridiplantae; phylum Streptophyta; class Pinopsida; order Pinales; family Pinaceae; genus Pseudotsuga; species Pseudotsuga menziesii. The sequence continues at coordinate 519,680 of LPNX010864610.1, forward strand.
AATGCAAACTGAAAGTATGGCTGGATAGCCACCTCAACAAGGCTCAGATCCATGTCACCTTTTGAACATTTTGATACACACGCATTATATGGAGATCATTTGAAAATAGGCTTCCAAACTGTTTAATTTAACACTTAGAACAAAATTGTTTTTAACTTGTAAATTTTTTTTTCTTATACTTTGGAAGATTGATTCCCCCCTCATGTGATCACCATAAGGAAACCTACAAGCATGGCTAGATAGCCATTTCAACAATGAACAATACCATATCACAAGATAAATCAATTGACACACACACAACCTCTGGCAAGCATTTCAAAATACCTTCTCAACATCTTTTGAACATCAAAACATATTTCTTCCCATTTTGGAAAACTTCTATTTCACACGTGTGAACACTCTATGGAGACCTGAAGTCATAAGTAGATGGAATTCTTACCAAAGAATGGATCCATGACATTTGATAAATTTACTTGCACAAAGACAACCCTTGGCATGCATTTCCAACTGACCTCTGAAACTCCTGTTTTTAACATGTCGTCAATTTTCTTTTGTTCTCACTATGCAAAATATTATTTTTCCTACTTTTGGCAGATTCATATTTTGCATATGACACCATCATAAGACAACCTGAAGGTATGGCTGGATAGTCAGTTCACCAAGGAACATGCCTATTCTACCTAGTGAATTTTATCATCAAAATAACCCCTCCTTTCGGGCATTTCAAAATGCCTTTTAAATTTCCTGAATCTAACACAACCAATTTTCTTGTGTTCTCAAAATGAAAAATAATATTTTTCTTACTTTTTGCAGATTTATATCTTTGTCATAAAACACTCCACAGGATAATTGAGAACATGGTTAGATGCACCCATCAAGAAGCTATAGCCTAACACTTTCATATTATTTTTCTCATCATCCTATGATATAGAGCGGGCATTTCCTTGAGGCCACTGAGGCAGTTTTGCCAATACTGGAATAGTGCAAAACAACCTGAAACTCTATTTTGGCAAACCATTATCTTTGTCATCAAACATCTTCTTTGAGAACTGAGACCACGGTGAGATAGCCTCTTCAACAGGCTATAGGATGATAGCTTCAGATAATTTTTTATCATACACCTATAAGGTATGGAGGGCATTTTCCCAAGGCCACATGAGCCAGTTTTTCCAACACTTGGACAATTTTCTTAGTTTAGTCCAATCTGCCTAAAACACTATTTTGGCAAGTTCATAACTTCTTCCTCAGCTACTTCCAAGACAATCTGAAGACATGGTCAGTTAGCTGGACAAATATCAATCTACAATACCCCCATATGGTGCGGGCATTTTCTTCAACACACAATTTTTAGTGGCCATTTTCTTAAGGCTACCTGAGCCAGTTTTCCAACACTTAGTCATTTTCAGGACTTTCTCCAAAAAAATTTCTGAAACCTCATTTTGGCAGACTCGTAACTTTTTCTTCAAACATGATTAAGGATAAATAATACCATGGTTAGGTAGAAAAACCAACACACTACAAGACCCCCATGTGTGACGGTCATTTACTCTAACCCATAATTTAGGGAAGGAATCTTTCTGAGGCTACTTAGCCATTTTTGCTTGCTCTGGCACAAACCCCTGTTTTGTCAGGTCCATAACTTCTCCCTCGGACACTTTCAGGACAAATTAAATACATGGTCAGGTATTAAAAACAACAATCTACAGGAACCCCATGTGTTGCGGGCATTTATATTCTCCTATAAATTATGGCATGCATTTTCCTAAGGCAACTAATATCCCCATACTTAGTCATTTTCCTGTTTTTCACCAAATTGCCATATTTTTCCAAAATGTTTGTCATCAATGACAATCCTATTCATCACAGTCTTCATGTTTTTCTTTATAGAAATTGGTATATAATATACTGCATTTAGAAATATACTTATATCTAACGTATTTGACAAGTTACTGTTTGGTATGGTGTAGGTAAGACAATTACTTGTCACTACAAGGATTTTTCACTATGAATGAAAATGCAAGGAAGCTTGCTTAGTTTAGAGCAGCATTAGAGGCGAGGGGAGATGGAAATTGTTATTGCCCTTGCTTTGATTGCAGGGGCTTGCAAAGAAGAAGAATTTTAATAACGACAACTGAAAGACATTTTAGGGAGAAGGGGCAAGCCGAAGGGGGTTATGAATATCGTCCCTTGGTAAGAGGTTATTCAATTTTAATGTATTCTATGTAATAGTCATCATGTCATGAATTTCAATCAAATGTCTTATCATTTTATTATTGTTATAGCAGATTTCACCACTCTAGGTGAATCATACTTTGTATGGCCTTCCCCTGTCCCGCTACAAACTCTTTAGACCCCATGGACCATCTTTTATCCTTTGATGTTTCCTTGATCATCCCTAAAACTATATGAAAAATGATATACGCGGATTTTTACCCGATAACTGCGTACATACGTGGGTGTGACCCCTATAAACGCGTACATTGGGATGTGTGCATAATCCAAATCCTTTTGGAGTTTTCCTTGACATGGATCCGACTCATTCGACTCCTGGCCTTCCATATGCCTTGAGATCACTCGGATTCGACCCTTCATTATCCCTTGTGAAGCTATATAAGGAACCCCTTGGTACATTGAAGGCATATAGAGAGATTGAGAGCAACGAAACTATAGTCCATTGTTGCCAGAATTTGTACTTGAGTCTGCATCCCTTTGTCCCTTGGAGCACTTTTGTGTTCTTCCCAAGCTTGCCTTTTTCTAGTGAGCTTGCTATCGTGAGATGGAGGATTGAGGTGGTGGAGGCCCAAGTGGGGGATTCAGTTTCTCTGGTTTGCAGACGTGCCGTCAGAGGTTGTATCTATATTGTAATCTCTGATTTATATTAATGGAAATATATTTTCTTGTCCAATTATGTGTATTTGATTAAATATTGTATCCATTGGAATATGTCAAATGCTTTTACATTATTGATTATATATGCTAGAACAGATCTAACACCATGATATATAGTATGATTGTATTGTTTACTTGTTGTTGAGGAATTATTATATCAATTCAAGCTGAAGATTGGAAAGCTCAATGGGGATCTACTTCAACCGTCCGGAATAAGGTACGAGGTCTGATCCTTTAGTGTTAGACATTTTATTTCTATTGCATATTGGGAAAGATTGATTTCTGGAGTCAAAGCTGTCTATTGTGGTACCCCAATCCATAGGAATTTCTCTCCCCAGTAGAGTCAATTCTGTTATGGAGAGAAATTCCTATGGCTTGGGGTACCACAACAGATAGCTTTGACTCCAGAATTCGATCTTTCCCAATATGCAATAGAAATAAAATGTCTAACACTAAAGGATCAGACCTCGTACCTTATTCCGGACGGTTGAAGTAGATCCCCATTGAGCTTTCCAATCTTCAGCTTGAATTGATATAATACTTCCTCAACAACAAGTAAACAATACAAGCATACTATATATCATGGTGTTAGATCTATTCTAGCATATATAATCAATAATGTAAAAGCATTTGACATATTCCAATGGATACAATATTTAATCAAATACACATCATTGGACAAGAAAAGATATTTCCATTAATATAAATCAGAGATTACAAAATAGATACAACCTCTGACGGCACGTCTGCGAACCGGAGAAACTGAATCCCCCACTTGGGCCTCCACCACCTCAATCCTCCATCTCACGATAGCAAGCTCACTGGCAAAAGGCAAGCTTGGGAAGAACACAAAATTGCTCCAAGGGACAAAGGGATGCAAACTCAAGTACAAATTCCGGCAACAATGGACTATAGTTTTGTTGCTCTCAATCTCTCTATATGCCTTCAATGTACCAAGGGGTTCCTTATATAGCTTCACAAGGGATAATGAAGGGTCGAATCCGAGCGATCTCAAAGCATATGGAAGGCCAAGAGTCGAATGAGTCAGATCCATGTCAAGGAAAACTCCAAAAGGATTTGGATTATGCACATATCCCGATGTATGCGGTTATAGGGGTCACACCCGCGTATGTACATGGTTATCGGGTAAAAAGCCACGTATATCATTTTTCATATAGTTTTAGGGATGATTAAGGAAACATCAAAGGATAAAAGATGGTCCATGGGGTCTAAAGAGTCTGCAGCGGGACAGGGGAAGGCCATACAAAGTGTGATTCACCTAGAGTGGTGAAATCCGCTATAACAGATGCCCCCTAATGTGTGAGGTCAGAGGGGTCATACGATGGCCGAAATACATTATAAGTCCATCCCAAAAGTGGAGTGATGAAGGATCCCAAATGGAAGACCAGCCACCCAATCAGCATAGTACAATAATACAACTCTGCATATAACTGCAAGTACATATAGCAGCCCTGGATACATAAGAGTACAATGACCATGAATAGGCATGATACATGATATCACATATGTGGTCATCGCCACGTACAATATACATAGATCAGAATCTCCATGATGAATATATACAAAGGACCATGATCTCCAAAATGGCTGAAGATATATAATAGATCAAGATCTCCATAGTGGCTAGAAATATCTAACATACACTGGAATGAAGTCACGAGAGCTGAAATCTCATGAACACTGGGACGATCAAGGAGGTAGCATATAAGAGATGCCACCAGTCTGGAAAGTCTTCTACACCAACCGCTACGAGTACATGTCCTACTATGCGAATAGGGGTGTCGAGGTCGAATATAGTAGTCCATCATCTAATTACCGATCATTGATGTATACCGTTAACAGATGCGAGATTACCCACCGATAATGAAAATGGGAATCAAGGTACTAGAGTGCAAACTAACAAGTGTGAATAGATGTGTTGAGGTCGAATACTTGAGAGAATCCATCGATCAGGGGACATTGATGTATTCCCAAGAAACTGTCGATGGCGAGAGAACCTGCCATTGATGACTGCAATTCTCAAGGCACTCAAAAGGACTCTAGATTCCAATCCCAGAATAAATGATCTGAAGTCGATGGGATGAAATCTGGTAGAAGGAGGGCATTAAGGCATCCCCCATCATCCAACACGAGGTACTCAGCAAGGCTATATAATGTGGAAGGACTCGATCATAAGGTGCATGAACACGTAACTATACCGGGAATGGCCGACATAGGTTTCAACTTCCTTCGAACAAGAGCATAACAGCGTATGGTGACTGAATGAAGGCAGCATAGACTCGATATACAAACTGGGACATCTTTGTGACACAGGAGGCATCAACAGAGGCTCCATAGGGACTGGAAGATTAACTAGTCGGTGGAGATAAACTCATATAAACGAGTACATCTCCTAAAGTCAAACTATAACCCAACCAATGGATGTGATATACAGTGCTCTGTTTGAAGGCGACACGACTCGACAGATGCCAAAGATAACATCTTTCCTTGTCCGGCTTTTTGGTTTTTTAATTTTTTTGGATTTTTTCAGTTATTTGAAAAGCTTGAAAAAAGAATAAATTATCTTTATAGTTACAAACTAGGAGGAGACGAGTGTCATAAGGGCAAACAAACTAGTTCCAAGCAGTGGAACATACCTATGCTCAATGCAAGGATACATGTGTAGGATATCGACACTCGGGGGAAAATCCCCTCCCGGTACGAAGGGAAATCAAGCTACGAAGGATATATAAAATGGCTCTGCATGGCTATACATGAGACAAGCTCGGGCTATATGGCTGAAACGCAATGTCAGGGGAGCCGGCATAAAGCTCAATAAGGTAGGAAAAGCTCATGATAATGCATTCACAACTTGACATAGGGGGAGTCCGGAGGGAAACAGGCCAGCATAAGATCAAGAGGAGTATGAGTCTCTTGCGAAATGTCATGGCAGTACTATAAAACGGACTCCCACACCTTAAAGGAGAAAACGTCGGCATGGGCATCAAATGAAAATAAGGGGCTAACTAGGGTACCCATGTAAGGTGAAGCTCTACCACTCGTATTATGCCACTTCTAAAGCAGCAAGAAGGTTCGGTGACATAATAGAGTGGGTTTGTACCTAAGGTCATGGCGACATGGTCATAAGGTCATGCAAAATTCAAACGGTGGTGAACCTAACCTATATGCCAGTGTAGACATTATAACTGAGATCAGTACGGACGGGTCAATCCAATGGCTGAAATGGCACTGAAAATGGTCTTCTACATCACAAATTATGTCAGAAACGGTCCAAAATGGTTAGAAACTATCAAAACTATAGGAAAGGGGGTAAAAATTTTCAAATATTTGAAAATTTTTCTATAAATAGTAAAAAATATAAATCATTCGAAACTTTTACCCATTGGAGCTCTGATTTTCAATTGCAAATTCCAGGAGATCCAACTGGCGGAATTCACAACCGTTTCTTCCAGGTATTTACTCATGCTCTCCTCATGCATTTTAATATAATTTTGTTGATTTTCATGGTGAACTAGATGTATAGTATGCAAATCGTTGCTTCTTCCTTGTTTCGTGTTGTATGCTTTCCACATAATGGGAATATTGTAACGATTGATCAAATGACATTCAAGAATTCCCCTGTTACTGCATCTTCAGGAGCTTCGGTCCCAATCCTTGAACACTCTCAGCCGGCAACTGGGAGTCTGGGTGTAGGCATGTATCCATCCCTCATGGGAAGCTTTAGTTGTCCTGCACCGGTTCTGATGATAGGATCTTGTTCCGATAAGGCTTCGACTTCTATGACCTCAGTGTCTTTTCGCACGACTCATATGGAAGATCCTTGGATTCTTCCTACACTGAGTATTTCGAGTGAGCCTGTCGAGACCAACGTGCCGCTACCTGCAGCCATGATAGCTTATCAAGCCAATATTAAGAATGTTGCAGAGCCTTGTTCTTCCTCTTCGCGGACGGAAGAGGAAGACCCCTATGTTCTGCCAGCATGGGCAGTACAGTCTTCTCATGCCCACGACTGCCTTGATATGGTTTTCCCTTCAGATGAAGCGATCATCGAGGCTATGTCGGGCGTGGAGCCGCCATGGGAGGAAATTCATCATAGATCGTATTTCCTTCCACCACTTGACCGTTTGGAGCATGAGGATTATAGGGAGATTCTTAGTCAGAGAGTTGGTAGTCCCATGGTTCCATTGAGCTCTCCTGGTCAGATGGCTGATGAGAACATGGCGAACATATCTTCCACGATTTCTCTCAACATCTCTCGAAATCCTGGCACCATTGAGAATGTCTATATTGGGGAGGAATGTTCCCATGCTAAGATTCTTGAATATACCGAGCTATTCAAGGAATTCCATGATGTTTTTGCTTGGTATTATGATGAGATGCCAGGTATTGACCATCAGATTGTCGAACATGAGATTAAGACTTACCCCAATGCTAAGCCTGTTCGACAACGTTTACGTGCCGTGAATCCTAGGAAAGCACCCACCATTAAGGCAAAGATAGAGAAGCTGTTGAAAGCCGGTTTCATCTATCCCGTTCCCTTGACGGAGTGGGTTTCAAACCCCGTTCCAATGGATAAGAAGCAGGGAACGATCTGAATATGCACTGATTTCCATGATTTGAATCATGCCTGTCCTAAGGATAACTTCCCCACACCATTTATAGAACATATTTTGGATGAGTGTGCAAGTAGCGATGTGTTCTCCTTCATGGACGGCTTTTCCGGGTATAATCAGATCCAGATTAAACCTGAGGACCAACACAAGACTGCATTTATTTGTCCTTAGGGAACGTTTGCATATCGAAAAATGCCTTTCGGCCTCAAAAACGCCAGAGCTACATTTCATCGGGCAATGACCTTGATTTTCCACGATCTCAAGTCTATTAATGAATTATTTTTGGATGACCTCGCTGCTCATTCTTGTACGAGAATGCGTCATCCCTATCACTTGAGATTGGTCTTCGAAAGATGCCGACACTATTTGGTTCGATTAAATCCTCATAAGTGCATCTTTTGTGTGAAGTCAGGTCATTTACTAGGATTCATCGTTTCAAAGGAGGGCATAAGAGTCGATCCCTTAAAGGTTGAGGCAATACTTCAGTTGTCTCCCCTGAAGAACATTTGTCATCTTCAGTGTTTGCAAGGTATGGAAAACTTCTTACGAAGATTTGTGGTCAACTTTGCCAATTTGACTAAAGGCTTCATGCGTCTCTTGAAGAAGGATACTCCCTTTGAATGGGATGAGCGAGCCCAGGAGTCCTTCGATGCACTTAAGTGAGCCCTAGCATCGGCCCCGGTGATTAGTCCTCCAGATTATAGCCATGATTTCCTATTATATGTGGTCGCATCTTTAAAGACGATTGGTATGGTGTTGGCTCAGGAGGATGAGGAGCTCCAAGAGCATGTCATATATTATCTGAGCCGAAACCTTATTGATGCAGAGATTCATTATTCTCATGTCGAGAAGCTTTCTTTAGTGACCGTACATGTGGTTCAGCGTTTGAGACATTATATTCTCCTTCTCCAAACCTTGGTTGTGGCCCATGTCAATCCGTTTCAGTTCGTCCTCACACGAAGGATGATTGGGGGAAAGTATAATAAATGGATTGTCATTCTGCAAGAATTCGATCTCGAATTTGTTTTGACAAAGTCAAAGAAGTCGTTAATTTTTGCAGAGCTTATATCGTATTTCCCGAGCGAGGCCGAGGAGTTGGTTTGTGAAGATACGTTTGTCGATGAACACATCTTCTTAATCTCAACATCTGATCCATGGTATGGAGATATCATAGTATATCCGCAAACACAGAGGACCCCTACTCACCTCTCACGAGATGAACGATGATGATTACGTCACGTCTCTAAGAACTACCTTATAGTGGACAATACTTTGTACCACCGTGGGGTAGATTCCATTTTACGACATTGTTTAACTCATGAAGAGGCTGAGGTTGTGCTGAATGATTGCCACGGAGGGGCGTGATCATTTATTTGGGCTTTATACAACTCAAAAGATTTTGAGAGTGGGTTATTTCTATCCGTTGATCTTTAAAGATTGTGTTGATGCGGTTAAAAGGTGCCACCCTTTCCAGGTGTTCACACGAAATATGCGCTCGAAGCCTGCCCCATTACATCCCATTATCATCGCCGGTCCCTTCACCAAGTGGGGGCTCAATTTTATGGATTGCAACCCAGATTCGACTAGGGGGCACCATCATATTATAGTGGCTGTGGATTATTTCATGAAATGGGCTGAGGTAATGCCTACAGTAAAATCCGACAGTGAGACAGCCGCTCACTTCATATTCAACCAAATCATTACTCGGTTCGGGATTCTGAAAGAGCTTGTCATTGACCATGGCTCGCATTTTTAGAACCGTATGATGGAAGAGTTGGCATCCAATTTAGGGTATAAGCAAGAGCACTCCTCTTCTTACTACCCCCAAGAAAATGGACAGGTTGAAGCGGTGAATAAATCACTTAAGTCCATTCTCCAATGAACCATCGCACAGAGCAAGACAAATTGGCATATTATGTTATACCCTGCTTTGTGGGCATATCGAACCGCGGTTAAGACTGCCACTGGTTTTTCTCCATATCAGCTTGTGCATGGAGTGGAGTCGATATTTCTAGTTGAAAGTGAGATTCCTTCGTTGAAGCTAGCTGTGGAACTCTTACCAGACACTTCACCTTGGAGGAGCATTTGGTCCACCTCGAGCAACTTGATGAGCAGCGTCGAGATGCCTTGGTGGCTCTAGAGGTTAATAAACATCGTGTTAAGGTCCAATACGACAAGTATGTCCATCCAAGAGTGTTTAGTGAAGGAGACTTGGTCCTTTTGTGGGATCAATCGAAAGAACCCTTAGGGGCAGGGAAATTTAATCCTATGTGGCGTGGTCCTTACATGGTCAAGCATGTCTTAGAGAAGGGTGCCTATGAGTTAGTCAATTACGAAGGCACATCTTTGGCAGAGCCTAGAAATGGGCTCTATCTCAAAAAATACTATGCATGATCTTTAGCCAAGGCTGCTTGTTGTATATTAGTGTACAGCTTTGCATAGTTAGGTCTTTTTCTTATCGTGATTGGGTTTGTGATTAGTTTCCATTTCTTTTGGCAGATGTCAATGGAATCTTCCACCTACATAGGATTCGCGGATGGTGCAAGCCGTCACACTCAGCACTCAGCCTCTGTTGCTTGGGTGATTTATACTTCTATGGGTCAGGTACTGTCTTCAGGAGGTGTATGTCTACGGCCATCTTCCAACAATGTTGCTGAGTATAGCACCATTATCAAGCTTCTACAGGATTCCATTTCACATGGCGTTCTATCTCTTGAGGTACGTCTTGATTCGGAGTTATTAGTGTCACAGCTCAATGGTTTGTACCATGTTAGAGATCCGAAGTTATTGAGAAGATTCTTATGGGTGAGATTGTTAGAATGACAATTTGACAGTATCACATATATACACATTCCAAGAAATGATAATCAAGTTGCTGACTCATATGCTAACTACGTGTTAGATTGGCATTTGTTTCATTCATAATAAATTAATCACAAACATTTTTACACATGTAAATAAATAAACCGATCACCATAAAACCTTTTATATATATCAAAAATGTGGTAATACATAGTGTCATATACAAAAGTGGAGCTTTCAAAGCTTCCATCATATAATACACGATCGTACAAAACATATACACTCCCAGGTATCTAATCCTGTGGAGGAGGAGGGTTGTGATCATGATACGTTTCTACGGCTCTAGCTAGTCGTCGGAATAAACGCACCCATGCACGTGGCACGCCCACCACCTGTCGTTGCATGGCGTCAGGAAATTCCTCGACTTGCGCCATGGGAACTCTATGAGTCAGTCGCACGAAGTTGGTATGAATGCTCTGGAGCGTTCGCTCCGCATCCACACCTGTGATGTCATCCCCTCTTCCCCTCCGTCTATGACGTGGGAAGCCCTCTGGTCGCCGTGGTCCCACATCTGCACATGAATAGTAGATGTCACTATGTGTTGTCATGCCAAAACATGTCTTTTTTATTCCACATAATCAAAGAAAATACAAAAAAATTAAATATCTCAAAAAACCTTTAACAAAAAAAGAGTGAGAGTCGATATTCGGTACCTATCTCTCCATATGCCGATCCTGGTGGCAATGGCATGTCCGGATCCCCCCGGAAATCTATCCCTCCATAGGGGTAGTCATATATGGCAACAATCTGTCGTCGCCACCATGGAAAGAAGTCAGTTGGATATGGGTTGGCCACCCTACCACCCCCCAGTCTGCGCATAGCATCTGCCCAACGCCATTGGGCCAGATCTCGAACCCTGTGGAGAGGAACGTCCACTCTAGGGCTCAATCCTAGAACACACTCGAAGAAAAACGTGCTCAGAATGCTACTGAACCCGAAGTTCCGTATCCTTCCTGCCTTACACTCACTGAGCTGGTGTTTCATGTTGCTCAGTAGTGTAGTACTCCAGTCGTATATGGTCGGTCTCATACACTCCACCGCATAGAACATTAGTGGCCGCGAGGTCTGATGGAGTGAGGCTAAGCCTGCTATCCTTCCCAGCGTCAGTAGTATGGCCTTTAGGCCCAGCACCTGTATAGCATTGGTGGGGACTTGACTTCCCACCTTCTCAGTATCTGGGTACCAGTACACAGCTACGTACTCATCGATAGTAAGCCCACCGCCTGGCCCACCTTGGGAACGAAGGTTCACCACCTCCCCTCATCTAGATAGACCTATGATAAAGTATATGTCTTCCACCTCTATGGCGAGAGACATCCCATCTATCCGGAAGGACTCTGAGTCTGGATCCCAATAGTCTACCAGCATCTCTAGCAGTCTTGGTTTGGCCCTCAGACCACCAAGACACCAAAACTTGTAGAGTCCGCATGCTCGAAGAGCTTGTTGAGCCATCACGTCGGCCCTTACAGCTTCCTCTACTTCACCATGCTCACGCTCTCTCCATTCTAGCACCATCCTGCAAGAGAAATTGCCACATTTCCCATTAGATTCTTATAAATTCACTTGCGCGACATCATACGCGACTGTTTTGCAAACAACCGCGTATGTACACGGTTTCTAGCCTCTTTTCCACTTATAGCCAGCCCTATACACGGAAAAAGATTTGATATCCGCGTGGGCTGCAACCCTCATGTAGAGATGGCCTAAACAACCTCATTTCACCATGAAAATCAACAAAAATTATATTAAAATGCATGAGGAGAGCATGAGTAAATACCTGGAAGAAACGGTTGTGAATTCTGCCGGCTGGCTCTCCTTGAATTTGCAGTTGAAAATCAGAGCTCCAATGGGTAAAAGTTTCAAATGATTTATATTTTTTACTATTTATAGAAAAAATTTCAAATATTTGAAAATTTTTACCACCTTTCCTATCGTTTTGACAGTTTCTAACCATTTTGGAGCATTTCTGACATAATTTGTGATGTAGAAGACCATTTTCAGTGCCGTTTCAGCCATTGGATTAACCCATTCGTACTGATCTCAGGTATAATTTCTACACTGGCATATAGGTTAGGTTCACCACCATTTGCATTTTGCATGACATTATGACCATGTCACCATGACCTTAGGTACGAACCCACTCTATTATGTCACCGAACCTTCTTGTTGCTTTAGAAGTGGCATAATACGAGTGGTAGAGCTTCACCTTACATGGGTACCCTAGTTAGCCCCTTATTTTCATTTGATGCCCATGCCGAAGTTTTCTCCTTTAGGGTGTGGGAGTCCGTTGTATAGTACTGCCATGACATTTCGTAAGAGCCTCATACTCCTCTTGATCTTATGCTGGCCTGTTTCCCTCCGGACTCCCCCTATGTCAAGTTGTGAATGCATTATCATGAGTTTTTCCTTCCTTATTGAGCTTTATGTCGGCTCCCCTGACATTGCATTTCAGCCATATAGCCCGATCTTGTCTCATGTCTAGCCATGTAGAGCCATTTTATATATCCTTCGTAGCTTGATTTCCCTTTGTACCGAGAGGGGATTTTCCCCTGAGTGTCGATATCCTACACATGTATCCTTGCATTGAGCATAGGTATGTTCCACTACTTGGAACTAGTTTGTTTGCCCTTATGACACTCGTCTCCTCCTAGTTTGTAACTATAAAGCTAGTTTATTCTTTTTTCAAGCTTTTCAAATAACTGAAAAAGTCCAAAAAAATTAAAAAACCAAAAAGTCGGACAAGGAAAGATGTTATCTTTGGCAGCTGTCGAGTCGTGTCACCTTTGAACAGAGCACTGTATATCACATCCATTGGTTGGGTTATAGTTTGACTTTAGGAGCTGTACTCATTTATCTAGGTTTATCTCCACTGACTGGTTAAGCTTCCAGTCCCTATGGAGCCTCTGTTGATGCCTCCTGTGTCACAGAGATGTCCCAGTTTGTATATCAATTCTATGCTGCCTTCATTCAGTCACCATACACCATTATGCTCTTGTTCGAAGGAATTTGAAACCTGTGTCGGCCATTCCTCAGTTATCTTGACTTTGCATGTCGGCCATTCCCGGTACAGTTACTGGTTCATGCACCTTATGATCGACACCTATATTCACATAGTAGGACATGTACTCATAGCGGTTGGTGTAGAAGACTTTCCAGACTAGTGGCATCTCTTATATGCTACCTCCTTGATCGTGCCAGTGTTCATTAGATTTCAACTCTCGTGACTTCATTCCAGTGTATGTCAGATATTTTTAGCCACTATGGAGATCTTGATCTATTATATATCTTCAGCCATTTTGGAGATCATGGTCCTTTGTATATCTTCATCATGGAGATTCTGATCTATGTATATTGTACGTGGCGATGACCACATATGTGATATCATGTATCATGTCTTTTCATGGTCATTGTACTCTTATGTATCCAGTATTGCTATATGTACTTGCAGTTATATGCAGAGTTGTATTATTGTACTATGTTGATTGGGTGGCTGGTCTTCCATTTGGGATCCTTCATCACTCCACTTCTGGGATGGACTTATAATGTATTTCGGCCATCGTATAACCCCTCTGACCTCACACATTAGGGGGCATCTGTTATAGCGGATTTCACCACTCTAGGTGAATCACACTTTGTATGGCCTTCCCCTATCCCGCTGCAGACTCTTTAGACCCCATGGACCATCTTTTATCCTTTGATGTTTCCTTGTTCATCCCTAAAACTATATGAAAAATTATATACGTGGCTTTTTACCCGATAACCGCGTACATATGCGGGTGTGACCCCTATAACCGCGTACATCGGGATGTGTGCATAATCCAAATCCTTTTGGAGTTTTCCTTGACATGGATTCGACTCATTCAACACCTGGCCTTCCATATGCCTTGAGATCGCTCGGATTCGACCCTTCATTATCCCTTGTGAAGCTATGTAAGGAACCCCTTGGTACATTGAAGGCATATAGAGAGATCGAGAGCAACGAAACTATAGTCCATTGTTGCCAGAATTTGTACTTGAGTCTGCATCCCTTTGTCCCTTGGAGCACTTTTGTGTTCTTCCCAAGCTTGCCTTTTGCT
>LPNX010864610.1:534360-547006 GCA_001517045.1 Pseudotsuga menziesii
ATTTCTCTCCGTAGCAATTATATGTTCTATACACACTAATTTTACTATGTTGTTTGTAAATATATAGACATTTCCCCCAAAATGTCGCCTTCCAAAGAGTTATTTTCCAAGTACTAGCAGAAATACTCATTCACAGGGCGACGAACATCTAGATCAGAATATTGAAGCTGATCAATTTCTTAATGATGATATGGATGGAGATAACGTTAGTGATACAAATCGGGAAGATGAGATACATAGATTGGTCCAAGACACATTTTTTCCAATGGATGAGGACAACCAGGATGATAGTCATGATGTTTATCCTCTACTCGAGAAGTCACGTTAACCTCTTTATGAAGGATCAAAAACAAATCTTCTATCTTCTATATTGTTGTTAGTGAACTTGAAGGTTTTGAATGGTTTATCAAACACGTATCTCACACAGATACTAAGGTATGTAATTTGTTAATTATTTATGCCTACATGTTCACATGTACATAAAGGGTTGAATTTTTTCCTATATTGCTATTGTTATCTAATTTGTAAAGTATGGATGCGATATTGATGATTAATATTGTTTACATTGACTTATTCTTTTGAATTTTGTAGATTGTTAGGTGAATTTCTATTACCAACGTCAAATATTTTACCACACACATATCGAGAGATATATGTGATTATGAAAGAATTTGGAATGGCGTATCAAGATATTGATGCATGTCCTAATGATCATATCATATACTATGGAAAATATGCATTAGAAAATGAATGCCCACAATGTCAAACAAGTAGGTATCGAACCGATAAAGTGACAAAAAAGGTTCCTCACAAAGTTCTTCATTATATTCCGATAATTCCACGTCTCCAGCAATTGTTCAGGTGTCAAAGTATAGCACAGTTTATGGATTTCCATGCAAAGAATAGAAGTCGAGATGATGTTCTTCGAATGCCTACAGATGGATCTGCATTTAGGTACATTGAAGAAAAGTGGCCAATTTTCAAAGAACCTCGTAATGTTAAACTTTCGTTGGCAGCTGATGGTGTCAATCCATTTGGAGAGCTTCGTTCTACCTACTCAGTGTGGCCTGTGTTTGTTATAAACAATAACCTTCCTCCTTGGATGTCGATCAAGAGAGAGCACACAATGTTGGCAATGATTGTTCAGGGTATTTAATTAATTTGTATTTTTTTACTTGAAAGTCTGATCACTAAATATTTCATTTCTTTGTTTCGTGCATGATAATTATTTCTTTTATATATAACGACATATAGCTAAATATAATTAATCATGTATGTTGGACTAATTAGATAAGTACCAGGTTAAAGATATGAATGTATATATTGAGCCTCTTATCGATGAGTTGTTGAAGTTATGGGTTGGCATCACTATGTATGACATCTCTAGACCAATAGGGCAAAGAGTAGTGGCATGCAAAATTTGAAATTAATTATATAGCTTTGTCATGTCATTATAATTGACTTCAAATATGAATGTAGCATTCACCTGGTCCTTTCCATTTTACTTCTCAAGTGCAAAATCCTAAACAACAAAGAGTGCATACATTGTCAATGGAAAAAATATGCTTTGAGAGCAAAACCAACCAGGTTGCAAGTTGAAATGGTCCTTAATGGCATCATTCTCAATTAGGTTCTCAATAAGGTTGACTTTGCAATTTGAAGAGGTTATGTGAGTCATTAATTTTTATTATGACAATATTTTTTTATACTGAAATTGGTCTAACTTTAGAGTTTAATGAATTTCTATGTTTACCATATTGCCATAGATAAATGGAGAAACTCTCTTTACTATTGCTTACATTTGATACTATAATATTTTCTTCACTATATAGCTAATAAACTCTCTTAAGTTCAAAATTTTGTTAATTTTAATATTTTCATTTGCCTACACACTTAAATATTAGACAAGGATAACGTTATTAGCATTTTCTATAATTATAAATCAATAAATGGTATCATTTTTATTTTATATGTATTACACATACTCAAGATAAATTAACTATAAGTTATAACTATTCCAATATTATCATTTTAGATACTAAATTTTAAATGATTTTTTAGTTTCATATGAAAAAATATTTTATTTTCATTTAAACCAACCAAACAATACTAATACGTTATTTCCAATATGCTCCTAGCAATTCTTTAGGGCCATTTCCACCTAATGGCTCTTGTTAATTGTCTTGATGGGGATGAACATGAATTACTTAGTGCATATTATTTTGGAAGGACACTTATTAGTCATACATAAACTACCTTCTGGGCCTTATTATAATTGGCAGCCCCTCTTGCATCATCAATGTCCCAAAAATATTGTCAAATACATCTCATTTTAGAAAGTAAATCTTAGTGAACACAGATATTATGAAATTTAGAGTAGAATGCATAGCTTCCTATAAAGGTATGTTTCACTACATCATTCCATACAAAGGAAATATTTTTTAATCAAAGATGTTAGTGGCATTGCAATTATAACAAAGCATTGCACATGTGTGTTATAGTACTTAGTAAGACCAAAAAAACCAAGAAATATTTTCAATGTCTTTGGGCATGGTCAGTGTATCATTACCTCAATTTCCTTGGTGTCAACTCGACCACTTCCGTACTTACAATGTCACCCAATTATTCCACTTCAAAAGCACCAAAAACACATTTGGATCATTTTATGAGTAAGTGGTTATCTAAAATTAATTGCAATGCTTAATCAACATGTGTTGCATGTGCCTCCCATGTTTTGTTGTAGATTAAAATATCATCAACAAATTTTGAGCAAAACATTGCACAAAAATTGCCCAAAAATTCTATATATGAGGATTGAAAGTGGATGGGGAATTTTAAAGAATAAAAGTCATCATAAAAAACCCAAAATGTATGGCATATGTCCATAATAAGAATGCCTAATTCCTTCATTTGAATTTGGTGAAAACCATAATGAATATTTTGAGTTTAATGAAGAACGATTCCCCCATAAACTCATCAAAGCAATTGTCAATGGGTAGAATTGGAACTTATATTTAATCTGTAACTACTTAAGAGCATGAAATGTAGGGAACTTACACCAATCACCTTCTTTCTTCAAAATAATGACAACCATGGAGGGGTAGGGGCTAGTACTATGACGTGTCACTCCCACTTCCAACAATTCCTAAGCATTTAATTTTAATTTCATTTTTTTGTGTCAATTCCCACTGTTGGAATATTAAAAACCCGCCTATAGAATTCAGATATAATAATTAGTCGTTGTGGTTAAATTCATATGTACTAGACTAGGTAGTTGACCCCCATACACCACCACTTGGTCAACACTTTCCATAAATACCCCAGGAGTGCACTTGGAATCATTCTAGATAATATTCTGACTTATTCTATCTTATTCTATCTTGTCCATGAATAGAAGTGTTCCCTCCTGCTTTAAGACTACTTTTGTCCTTATTTTTCAGCTTTTCACTAGAGTAGGATAAAGTTGGTCATATGGAAACTGCCATATTTTGTGTCCAGCCCATCCTCCATGATTTTCTCTCCAATTTACATGATTAGAAATATCTCATTAGCTATCCCACTTTCTTTAGCTAATTCACGACCTCTTTGATAGGTTTGGAAAGTGTTTTTGTCACCTTTGGGGGGTTTTTCATATTTTAGTAAGCCCACTTTATGAGCTAGCTTGAGTTTCCTATTTGGAAATTCTATTTTCCTCTATGAGGATGTATATTTATGTAACCATATCATTATTTAATGAATAATATTGAGATGATAGAGTTTCATTCTTCATGCGTGATCATTATTCTTCTTCACACTTTATGCTAATTTTCTACAATTCTCTCCGAGTTAAATTGTGTGCCTAGATCCTTATCTTGTTTATTAAATTCCTTATGCCACCTTGGATTCAGAATTTCTACATGGTATCATAGCTTAGGATATCAAAGCTCTACATGGTATCAAATCTCTGGGAGCTCAATTATTAATTCTCCATTTCAAATTTGCATGTTATTTTGCAGGTGCAACAACTTCAATATGGATTCAAAATTTCCTCTACTTTATCCCTTCAACTATGTTGATTGAAAGCCAAATATGAGCGCATATTTGAAGATAGCATAATTTATATTCTGAGCCTTTCATCAATATGTATTATAAACCAGATCCTGATACAGATATTGAGTTGGATGAATAAGAAGATGAATGATATTTAATTGTTGAATAGTAGAGGCACGTGTTTATATATTTTATGTCATGATGATATTTATATGTTTTTATTTCCAAATTCCTTTTCAACATTCTGATTTTAACACTTTGCCAATTTTTTGTTCTTAATATGCAAAATAATATTTTTCCTACTTTTGGCGAATTTCTGAAAAATGGGTCTCAAATATCCCTTCATATCTCTCAATTCGTGATACCTGTGTAAAACATAAGAGAGTATTTTGTGTATTGGTATGTACTTGACAAAAACCTATTTTGGTTTTCAAAAAAACTTCTCCATATTCTCATAAACTGTGCCCAAAGTTTGTGACTAAAACAGTAAATTATTTATTATTTTAAACCCTGTAAAAAAGGTCATAAAGATAAATTCGAATCTTTCAATCCATGAAACCTATTGCAAAAAATGAGAGATGTTTTTGTGAATGATTCTGTGATGGACAAAAAACCTCTTTTGGTTTTCTTAAATTCGCTTCCACCTCCTCGTAATATGATGATCAAGATGATGATGGTGATAACAAAGACGTTGATGATGAAGATGATGATTATGATGATGATGATAAGGAAGATGACGATGATGAAGAAGATCATGATGACGATGACGACAACGACGATGATGATGATGATATTGATGAAGATGATGAATAACAACAAGGAAACATGGTCATTTGAAGAATTTATCAAAGAATACTATGAAAATTCCATAGGTAACATAAAACCAATCTTTAGACCAAAAACTAGCCTTTTCGGTCAAAGGGCAGCCCATTAAACAAATTACCACCCAAGATCACTAAAGCATTAACTTTTCTCTTCAACACAATGGCTAGAATTTTGAAACATAAATCACAATAGGTTTCGAATTATAATTGGTAAGATTAGGAGAAAGAAAACATTGGGAAATGGAGTCAGATAAATAAAGATATTCAACTTTGTAGATAAAGGGAATGAACAATCCTAACTCATAAGCAATGAAGGAAATAATTTTTAGTCATAAATTTTGTTGTAGGATGGTAGCATATTTCAAGAAAAACAATCCATTACATCAAAGCATCAAGCTATGGAGGAGTTTCAATGTAATGTTAGACAAAAAAATATGAGCATTCAATTGCATGCATTTGGAGCACCACGGGTGAATTCCAAACCATTTGTTCTCAATTGAATACTAATAAGAAACACATATAATGAAAAGGATGAGATAAAGATAACACATGCACATAAAGAAGACCACAAACTTAGAATTATTGCCACGGGAGTTTATGTTTCAGAGAAAATTTCTCTATATGTTCTCTGCAAATTTGTATTAAAGATAAAAAAACATTGTTCACAATTATCTGCCTCTTTATTTGGGATCCAACCCCCAATACATCATAAAATTCAAAATATATACAAAGTAGCTCCTTCAGATAAATATTAACAAATCGCTTGTTACACAAAGTTCTTGTAACTAAATTCCTAATTTCTTGGAACCTAGTAACTGCAAGATTTCTCTAAATAACAAGTTTTAAAGATCCATATGGAATTCCAGATGAGGTACTTGAGCTGCTCCTTTGAACTCTGACACCTTTTTTATCATTAATGTAATCTATATTTGGTCTTTCCAAACTTTTTCTACGGCTTTCCATTGCTCCTGGTTCAGGATGTCGTAGTCCATCATTTCCTTAATTGATACTACCAATTCCTCATACGAAGTATAAGAAATAGGTGGAAAATTACTTTGAGTAATCATAAACCGATCAAATATTTAAAAATCATCCATTATTTTTTCAATGATGAATTTTCCAGTAAACCCTTTGGTTAAATCCTCAAATTTTTAATGATCCATACAACTGCATACCAACAGATTGTGATATTGTTCCTGAGAAAGTAAGCTTCCATCAATATCCCAGAAAGAAGGAAGACTATCTGTCACACCTCGGTTTTGACCCCGTTTGCATGATGTATATAATGTAATTAATCATGGTGAGGAGCTAAAGGAAAAATCCCCACCATCGATTTGGTTGTGTATGTTTCGGCACTAAGGATAGTTACCGATGGTATTTCGTGCTATCCGACACATTATAGTTTGGCATCATGTAAATACGCACATCAATTAAAATAAACCCACAACCAGCTACAGCAGTGCAACAATAAAATGAAAAGGGCATGATTCCAAAGGATAAGGGTGTGGGGGATGTCAAACCTTGGTCAATGGGGGGAAAATCCTTGCTTGATTTGCCATCTTCCCTTGTCTCATCCAACCTCTTTAATGTTTTGTGGAGTAGTTGAGGTAGTTATTGTTGAGTAGTGGTGGCTGTGGCAGGACTGTCAGTCCTTGCCCACGTGCCCACTCCACCAGCGGATTCTTCCACTTCACGTCACTGGGGCAGAGGAGCGACATTCCATTCTCCCCACTCTTTCCTCTCTCCCGATTCCTCCATTGTTTTAGGTCTGGTTCATCCTCACGCAGAGCCGCTGTCTGTTCATCCTCACACCTAGTCTTCACCTTCACGAATGTGGTCTGGGGAATTCAGATCCTCACACAGAGAGATGTTCTATTTTTCCTCACGCACCAGTCGGGGTTCTCCTTTGGTTTTGTGCATGCAGTGAGCTGGAAGAGCGGCCTCAAGGGCACGATTTCTGCTATCTGTGTGAATAGCTGTGGTTTTTCAGCCACGATTCTGCCTTGCTGTTGGTTTCACCCACGTTTTGGGTTACTGTTGTTCTTCCACGATTTTTGGATGCTGTGGAGAGTCTGATTTCCTTCTTCCATTTCAGACTGTGCATGTGTTTCCTTCTTCCATTTTTGGACTATGTTTTTCCCCTTGTGCACAGGTTGAAAGTTGTTCTTCCCCATTTTTCTGTCGGTGTAACTCTCTTCAGCGTCTGCATTAAGGAGTTGTGTGTGTGGGTTCTTGGATGTTGGATGACTGCTAATTCCACATCCGTTGGCTGAGTTTTCCCATGTCTATGCTGGGAGTTCTGTCCCTATTGGGACTATGTAAAGTCGCCATAGTTTTCATTGTGCATTGGGCTGTTGATTTGCCCTGGTTTTGGGTTGCTTCTTGGATGCTAAGGCTGTGGACGTATTTTGGGTGTTGTGCTGAGTTGTTTTGGCCACGGTAGGGCCAAGAAAAACTCTGAGTTGTCTTGAGGACTTGAGTTGTTTCACCTGTTGGTTGGGATTGTCATCCGGTTGTCTTCACAAAGCTGTGAAGGGATTGTTTTGCTGCGGTATGCAGTGGTTGGTCTTCGGACTGTTGAGAGTGGGATTAGAGGCTGTGAATGCATGAGAAGACTAGTGTTGAGGCCACCAGCTTGGCATTTAGCCTGTCCTAGGTCCTTGATGACTTGGTAAAACCCTGTTGTGTGGGTTTGGCTGATTGGAAAACCTTGGCTATGTGTAAGCTTGCATTGACCCTTAGTCCTTGAGGAATCATGCCCAGCTCGGGGGTGGCAGTGTTGCTGAGAGATTGATGAGCACGCTGGCCTATGGTTGGGTGGAACATTGCAGCAACGTAGCTGGTTGCGAGGCGAGTTCTTCATTAAAAGATAAGTACTCATGACTATTTTACCTCTGCAATTATATCTACTGTTTCATGAATTATGAAGAACATGTTCAATGTTGGAATGTATATGTTTGCGTCCACTGAATGTTGAGGAATTATGCATCTTGTATACTGGATTATGCATCTGGTATGTGTTATGTTTAAGCTTTTTAATTTCAGCATTGATGTCTGTTCATGTTCGTTGTTTTCCCATTTAAGTGGTGTGGGTAGCGTCCTCTTCGCTAGTCGGAGGGTCGGGGACGTTACATAGTGGTATTAGAGCTCATGTTGCAGCATGGGCCTGAATGGGCTGTAAAGATGCAGTGATAGAGATCAAGGTTGCAGCAATGGGCCTCTATGGGCCAAGAAGGAGCAACTAACAGAGGGTAGAATTACCTTCTATGTCCAGCATAACAGCAGCAGACAAAAGAGTTCCAAAAATTTTCTAAGTATAGAATTCGTTGGAAAGTGTTGGCTTGTCGGCGACGGACAGATGAAGAAAGAACCGATAGAGCGGCAGAGAGGAAACTTCCATCGGAAGCCATCAGCGGAAGGCCACAGAAACGGCGACACGATTTAGTGAATGGAGTACCCGCAGTTTCGGCGGAGATTAGTAGATTGATCGGCGAAATTTAGTTCTTTGGGGAGCCAATGTGGTGGAAGACTAAGGAGAAAATTTCAAAAAATTTCTAATTCCGAAAATCATCGGAAGCAGAAATTTGTTCGAGCACCCGCCGTTGCGGATGGCTAAACAACTACGCGTCCGATGGGTAAGACCTCCGACCGCCGACGCCATGAATAAAGTTCGAATTTTTTTTTCTAAGTATAGAAATCGTCGGCTATCGAAAGAAGATAGTTGTTCGTGCGCTGGCCGTTGCGGAAGTCTAGAGCACTAGACTTCCGACGAGAAAGGACTGCCGATGCTGGTCAAATCAGTTCGTCGATCAGAAGAAGATCAAGGATCGTGTTCTGCCATTGCGGCTGCGGAAGGAACTATTTCGCTGACAGAAAGAAGGGAATGGAGCCGATCAAGCGGCAACAGAAAGTACATGATTGAGCCGATGTGGGTGAAAATTCAAAAATTTTCTAAGTGTTGAGATCATCGGAAGGCGTTAGCTGTTTGAGCAACCGATACGTCGGCTGAGTTAGCCGAAAGGACTTTCGATGCCGTCGGCGAAAGAAAGTATAAAAGGGGAAATTTTGAAAGGTTGAAAATTCGTCTAAGTATGGAAACCGTTGGCAAAATTTAGCTGTTTGAGTAGCCGATGTGGTGGCAAGTATTGGAGGAAAATAGAAGATGAGGTTGTCGATGTGGCAGCAGAAGGAAGAAGAAATATTTCCAAAAATTTTCTAAGTACCTAAACATTGGAAAACTTTAGAGGATTGGACTGCTGACACGTCGGAGAAAATTAGAGGATCAGTCCGCCTATACGTCGGAAGCCAGAGGAGGATCGGCCCGAAACGTCGAAAAAATTTAGTTGATTGGACCGCTGATGAGCGTCGGATGAAAGATGAAGATCAGACCGCCGATGCAGCGGAAAGGATTATGGTTCGGATTGCCGATACAACAAAGAAGCTAGCTGTTTTGACTGCCGAAATGTCGGGCTGATAGTCAAAATGAGAGCCGATTCTGCAAAGGAAATTTTGAGATTTTCAAATGGGATTTTCCAGCAGATTTCGACTGTTTTTTTTAACTAGATTTTTCAGCAGTTTTTCAGTGGGGTTTATAGATGGCTGAAGTTGGCACCCAGTCCAAAATGCAGTTGCGTGTAGAATGCCAAGATTTGGTGAAAATCTTCATTTTTCGAAGTGGTGTGGTTTTCACACCTGAGGTTGGAATGAAGCATGTGGATAGGCGTTGGAAAGCTTATCCATTAGGGAACAAGGGAAAGTCACCAGAATCTAAGCATGAGGTAGCAAAGTGCTAATGACGGCCGCTGCTATCAAATGGAAAAATCTGGAAAGTTGCATGCCCAGAGGTAGCAAAGACTATGAAGGCTAACCAGCTATTGTGTGGAAGAGGAGTTCCATGCAAGGATGTGGGACTTGAAAAGGGAAGTTTCCTTAAAACCTATCTTGCTAATTATAACTACATTCCTAATTTTTATACTTGAAATGTATGAGGATATGTATTGCATGCATAGGATATTACATGTTGGTAAGAATATTGAAAATTATATATTTATAATGAGCCACTAATGATAACTATTGCATTGGTGTTGGCATTAGTGGAAAAACCAACGACAACCTGGACATGGTTGAGTATGTTGTTGATGCCGATGAATGTGACCAGCAACCCTATGAAGAAAGGGATAAGGCAACCAGTCCATAATCAAAAGTTGGTGAGCAAAGTCTGCAATCCTCTGCAAGATACCAACCAAACTAGTAATGCCAAGGGTGTAAGTAGGACCCATGAAGGTAAGAGTTTGATTATGACAAACTCCAAGGAGTGGTAAAGTAAGAGACCTCATACCATGTGGATATTTTAATATAGAAAGGTGGCATGCCTGTATATATTGGTTGAGCTTAGTAGCCCAAGGGAAGTAAGTACTGATGATCTTGATTGTAGTAATGCATCCAATATGAAGTAGTCATGGTTAGGCCATGCATGGTATGTTGAATGCATAGTAATCCTGAATCAATGCAAGGTAGCATTGAGTGGATATGCATTAAAAATATTTTATGAATCTTGTAGTTATGCATTGGATGGAAGCATATGAAGGGTGTGAGTGACTGATTGCATAAGTATAGGTGCAAATGTTGTGATGTATTGCATGAATGCATTGAGATGACTGCATGCGATATTATGAATAACTAATGGCTGAAATGATGATAATTCAAGAACCATTTCAAAGGCTATTGTGAATGCAGGATAGTAAGTGCCTTAAGAGGATAGTCATGATCAGTTGGCTACCGAAAACGCTCTATGGAAGAGCAAGGTGGTACAAATGATACGCTTGTGAAGTAAGGAGTATCTAAACATTTCATTTAATTGCATGAATGATGTGACTATGCCTTGCAAATGTTAGTATGATAATGATTGCATGAAGTAAATGAGTTTTGGTAATATTGATGTGACTAACAGCTGGAAGTACTTGAATTTTATAAATTCTGAAAATGCTTCAGTGATGGTTGTAGTAATGAAAAGGTTATATGCATCTAGACTTACCAAGCGTTTGGTTGATTGAAGCTCAGGTTTCAGGTAGATTATTTAGAGCATGGCAATGAGAGTAAGGCCATGACAAATGCCAGAATCTACTATGTGAAAGAGCCAAACTTTATGAGAAGAGTCTCATGGCTGTGAAAATAGTTGGTATGCATAATGGGTTCTTAAATTTGAATTGTGAATTTCAGATTTAAGAAATTGCTGACGACTACTAATCACTGTTGGCTTGCATAAGATTGTGTCAGGACGACGCATTGTAAGTGGGTATTCATGTTATCCTAGTAAGCATAAAAATTATAATGGGCATAGTAGTGCTACTTACAAGAGACCCACAAATGAGGATCACCTCATTGCTAAGCAAACTAATTTATGTAGTAGACAGAATTGCAAATTCCTATTGAATTTGATTACTAATGTCATTGCTTGGTTATGGAACAATCAATTTGGATTGTATTATCAGAAAATGATTGACTATTTGGCTAATTGATGAATGTTCCAGGGGTACACACTGCAGGAGGATCAGATGTGATGGCCTGCAGGAGCCAAACTACATGGGAAGGTTTTCCCTTATTTTGGAAATGGGTTTCGGGTGAAACTCCATTGGACATTTTGGAAATGTTTCATCTGCACTGCATGTTTGGTAAGCAACATGAGTGAGATGGTATAGATTATGTCAGTAAGACATGTGTGGATATGAACTGTAAAAAGGAGTTGGGATGGCTAACCGAGGGACTGTCAACTCGGAGAAGGGAGCCCCCATTCCTCCTTAACAAAGGCATACTGCGTCGGCAAATGGATAAGTGTTATGTGACCCTTGCTAATAATATGCATGTCAAATTATTAAAATTCCATATGCAGAACATGTTTTGATTTTATTTCCATGATGACCGATTGCTTGAGTATGAATAGGGCCTACATGGCTAACACCGGAAAAGAGTACACACTTTCCCGATGTCGAGTCATGAAAGGGTTTTCAATATTGATTACACCCTAGGGAGTGGACGCACTCCTGGTGTCTCAATACTTGTTAGTGAATGATATGAAATATGGTTACAGTTTTAAAGCAATAACGCTGAGGAGTTTGCTTATATTGCTTGTGTTGACAGGCTAGATAGATGCAGTTGGGTGTTGCACCCTAAAGGTAAAAGGTAAAGGTAAATGGTTGTTGTGAGGGGTTGTGGAGTAAGGGTTATTGTTGATATAAGTGTATGTTGGTATAAGTGTATGTTGGGCTGTTATATGCCTGGGGATCCATAGTAGATCCTAGACCTGGAAATGGTCGTGGTAAAGTTCCAAGCCCAGTCGACATGAGGATGTACTGGTTGGACATTAATTATTTGATGTTGTGGAAGTAGCTTGCATGCTGACCTAACATCCAAGTCCATAGGCGATCCCAAGGCTTGCAAAGCGAAGCAGGATCCTGTGGGCCAACGAGGAAATGCACAATACAGATAAGTATTGGATTATTTTGCTTATGAATATACATATGTATATGATTTGGTTATGATGTTTTAAGCTCTTGTTCTAGAGATAAAACCGATGAGAATGAACTAAACATGTGAATCTATTCAATGTTTGGATATAGGTATCGTTGGGAGCAAGGACTATGAGATCATCCTAGGGGTGCATGTGGACATGTGACTATGCTAGAAAGCTCAAAACGAGCGGTAATGAAAAAGGTGCTAGTAAGACTGTGGAGGTCCTAGCAGCCGAGACAAACCATGTGGAGAGACTCCATGGTTTAGAGGTCTGGAATAGACCA